>PVKZ01000595.1:593771-709006 GCA_004027375.1 Macroglossus sobrinus
TTTTTTTTTTTTTTTTTTTTTTTTTTTTTTTTTTTTTTTTTTTTTTTTTTTTTTTTTTTTGCTAACTGTTGTTATTTTCGATATAACCCAGAGAATTTGAGAAACACAAGTCTAAATACAGTCTCAGCTCTGCTGCTAACTGAGCAATATTTTGGAAAGTTGCCTAAGCTCTGTGTGTCTTATTTTCTTCAGCTATAAACCAAGAGCAAAAAAAAAGGAGAAAAAATATTTTACTTTGGCCATCTCTTAACTCTGCCATATGCAATCAACTTTCAACAGTCTACATTACGGATTTTTTAAGACCATTCATCTGTGAATATCCCCTCAAAATAGCCAACTGACAACAAACATTTGTTCCCTTCTGCTCCCCATGCCCAACTAGGCTGTGCAGGAATAATAAAAGGGTATCAACGTTAAAGTTAAAAAAAAAAAAGACTAGAAGAGGGAACAGCCAAAGATATGTAATTCCAAAAAATGTGAAAGTGGTTGGAAAAATAGCAACTAGCTTAATAGAATGAATGACGTGATAACATGCAGTGGATTGTATTTCCCGACGATGGCCACAACACTTCTTCCCATCCTATGCATTCTTTTTACCACTCTCTCACCAAGATGTGTAGCTTAATTCCCCTCCCCTTTAATCTGGGAGTAAATTAAGTAATCTCCTAATTACTTTCTTATAACCAAGATCTGCCTTGGTCTCTTGGAAAGCTCACTCAGAACATTTCTTCATGGATCCAGACACCATGCTGTGAGGAAGCCCCAAGCCACATGAAGTGGTTATGTGTAGGCAGGCACACTGGTCCACTGTCCCAGCTGAGCCCAGCTTTTGAGTTATCCCAGCCCAAGTGGAAGACACAGGAGTAAAGAAGCCTTAGACAGAGAAGGTTTCCATGGCTAGTCTATCTAAAACACCTTCATCCTGCTTGATTTTATTAATAGTCATAATGTGATTCATTTGTTTATTATTCTCCCTTGCTAGAACATATGCTCATAAGGTCAGGGGACTTTATCTTATTAACCACTATACCCTCAATACCTAGAACACTACCTGGCACATGAAAGGCATTCAATAAATATTTAACAAATAAGCAAATGAATAGAATAATCAGGAAAAATATATATGTGAAAAATGCAATCAATGTAATAAATGACAAAGCATCAAGGAGATATTAATATCCTCTGAGAGCTGTATTACACATAAAAGTAATTGGAAACTACTGGAAGAGTAGGCAGGCAAGAATAAACAGGGAATAAAAATGCTTTCACAAAGTAAAACCATGGAGGTTGAAATAAAAAATTCAACAGAAGGCTTATTAGATAAAGCTAACAAAACTTTCAAAAAAGCTGAACCAAAAGAAAATGAGATGAAAAATGGAAGTAGAGGGAATTAGGGAAGCAGCTGAGAAGGGCTCACATTTAATACAAGTTCCAAAAGATAAGAACAGAGAAAACGGCACATGGCTGAACAGTAAAGGGAAATCACAGAAAATCGTGTTTATGCCCAACCAGAGACCAGCCCACCCACCAGAGCAGATCACATAGGGAGGTGAGGGGAGATTGCAGGGACTCACAGGGCTGATGGATTGTGTAATTTGTTTGAGCATTTGGAAAAACCACTATAAAGTTTTTAGACAATTTTTGTTGAAAGGTCTGCTGTATTTAGAAACAAATTTTTCTAAAAAACTACAAAAATAAAAAATGAAGATAATTATTAGCTCCAGGGAAAGCAAAATAGTATACAATTTAACCTAGCAGTACAGAGACATGACTATAAATTTAAGCCCCTATTGTGATATCGCCATTTGGGGCGATGGGGAGAGAAGGGCAGAGAGGAGGGAAGGATGTGTAAAAGAGCCTTCCTTCTTTTTCACATTTTCCAAATTTTATGGAAAAAAAATATGTTTATAATGGAAAAGTTTCAATAAATGTTTTTTAAATATATACTTACAAATATATATGCCAAGATGATGGTGCCAAAAGTTGAAATGGATAAAAATGACCTGAGTTGTTACTTAAAATGCAGAAGCCCAGGCCTCACCCTCAGATTCTGGATCTTTCTAGATGCCCTAAC
Organism: Macroglossus sobrinus; assembly: GCA_004027375.1. Classification (NCBI taxonomy): domain Eukaryota; kingdom Metazoa; phylum Chordata; class Mammalia; order Chiroptera; family Pteropodidae; genus Macroglossus; species Macroglossus sobrinus. Next base: position 595,846 of record PVKZ01000595.1, read on the forward strand.
TACCCCAAAAGTACCACTGAGCTCCATCCCTCAAATAATTCAAACAACACCAAACCATGAAATGTTTTAAATGTCCTGTTATCCACTACATAATACATATATAAATAGTGTCTTTCTAGATTGAACTATTTTCTAATCTGTGTGTGTGTGTCCTGCGTGTGCCTCTGCCTTGCTAGTGTTCTCGGCAGATGCCAGGCTCACCCGATGGCTTACTCAGCCCTGGCCAGAGCTGGGTGCAGAGATGTGCATCTGCAACACACTCCGTAGGTGACATGGGGATCACTGCTTAAGGACTCCATGACATGGTGACACTCTCCCAGTCCAACCCCTGTACCTCTCGGTCCGTGCTAGGTCCAGTTCTTCCTTCCACCCACACTTCTGGGGCCACTCTGCAACCACAGTGGCGAGAGAGATACTGGAGCTTTCCTGGAAAGTATGATTTGCTTGAGAGTAGCAGCTAGAAAATGTAAATGAAGGAACATTAACAAAGTGAAGCAAATCCCCTCCTGAGAGGGAGGCACAGCTCCGCTGGAAGTGTTCAAGCATCACTTAGCTCCTCACCCCCTGGGATGGCAAAGAGTGCTTCCCACCGCCAGCAGGTGGCTGGATTTCAGAGCCCCTCAGGACCCTAGAGGGGTGATTGCCTAGAGCAATTTTGTCTTCCCCCAACCCAACTCTCATTCCTGCACCCCACCCCCACCCACTCCAGGGACATTTAACAATGTTTGGAGGCATTTTTGTTTGTTATAACTGAGGACTAGGAGGTGGGATGTCACTGGCATCTAGTGGTTAGAAGCCGAGAATGCTGATAAAAATGCTACAATGCACAGGAAAGCACCCCCCACCCCCGACAACTTTAATAAAGTATTATCTGACCTAACATGTTAATAGTGCCAGACCAACAAACTACATGCTAGAACCTGTGATATAGCTATTCGACTGAGATAAAAAGATTAGCTGTCCTCTTCTTCTGCCAGGATAAAACTCTACTATCTATAAACACTCAGCTTGATAGAATGTGTTCTAGGCCTTGTGCAGAAGTGGGGACCATTTATAGACAGGTGTATTTCAAGAACACAAGTCAACCTTTCCCAAATAAAAGCAAAACACACACTTACAGCCACCTCACTTTGGCAGGCACAGATGTAATCTCATAAAAGATGCTTCGCATGCTATGCTTTTTTTTTTTTTTTGAAGTCTTATTTTCCAGTGGAAGCTGGAGATGATTTTTTTAAATCTATATACAAAGCTAGTGAGGGAAACAATTTGACACGTGATGTCCAACACAAAAGATGTGGTGATGTGCTAGGGTAAGGTGTTTTGTTAGGTTTTATTACTGTGTAGATATGCTAAGGCCAACAGATCAGGAGATGACTGCCATTGAAAAACAGTCTGTTGATAGGCAGTAAACTCTCTGACATTGCTCTTAATAATATATTTTTTAATATGTTTCCTCGGGCAAGGGAAACAAAAGAAAAAATAAACAAATGGGATTACATCAAACTAAAAAGGAAATTATCAACAAAACAAAGACAACCTCCAGAATGGGAGAAAATATTCACCAATAATACATCCAATAAGAGGTTAATATCCGAACTCATACTACTTAACACCAAAAATACAAACAATCCAATTAAAAAATTGACAGAGGACCTGAATAGACATTTTTCCAAAGCAGACATAGAGATGGCCATGTCCAGTGGACATGTGAAAGGATAGTCAACATCAAAAATCATCAGGGAAATGCAAATTAAAACCACGATGAGATATCACCTCACACCTGTCAGAATGGCTACCATCAACAAATCTTTAAACAAGTGTTGGTGGGGATGTGGAGAAAAGGGAACCTTTGTACACTGTTGATAGGAATGTAAATTGGTGCAGCCACTATGTAAAACAGCCTGGAGGTGTGAGTGGGTATAGGCTCTGGGTTGGTTGGTTCGCATGTGAAAAGCGCCATAGCTGATAAACTCTTTACTCTCTCTAGTAACTGACTGCTCTGGGAAGGACGTCTCTCCAGGGTCAGCAAGGCCCCAGAAGGCAAAGCTTTAGAATCCAGAAAATAAAAGACATGGTTAATACATAAAATGAGTGTCCGAATGAGTAACAAGATACGTGAAATAGTAAACTTATTCTTGCTGAGTGTGCAAGGGTCCATGTAAAGGAGATATACATCCAAGAGAAATGAATGGAGGCTGACACAGTGGTTTTCTTTTCCGTCTGTGAATTAGGTTTAATTCAAATGGTTAGGTCTTGGGATGAGTGAACAAAACCAAACATACACCCAAATGCCCAAGGCAGATGAATGGATAAACCAAATGTGGCACATACATACAATGGAATATCATTCATCAGTTAAAAGGAATGAAGGACTGATACATGTTGCACCTTGGATGGATCTTCAAAATGTCATGTTGCATGAAAGACACTTTGTTCTCCAGACACAAAGTGTCATATATTTGCATGATTCTATTTATAGGAAATGTCCAGAATAGGTAAATCTACAGAGACAGAAAGTAAATTAGTAGTTGCCAGGGGCTGAGGGGAAGGGGAAATGGGGAGTGACTGCTCACGGGCACAAAGTTTCCTTTGGGGGTGATGGAACATTCTAGAACTAGATGGTGGTGGTGGTTGTACGAGTCTATGAATGTTATTAAAAAATCAAATTGTACACTTTAAAAGGGTGAACTTTATGGTGTTTGAACCATATCTCAGTAAAGCTGTTAGAAACAAAACAAGCACACAACACCATCGCTGGGCTGTGAAGGGGCCTCCTAAGACACAGGGTGATGGATTTATAGAGCAACTGAGCAAGAAGGCAGGGCTCAGGGCTGTCAGTCAGCTCAGGGAAAGGGCCTCCGGTAGGAAGGTAAGGTTTAGGCCCGTCCACAGTAGACCTTTCCTAGCCTCTGACACCCATGATTGTATTCCACTCTGAGCTATTTATTACTTTGAGGCTTTGATAATCAAGAGCCTCCTGTCAACATGCAAATAGTCCTGGGAGAGTTGTAAAGTGGCATCTCTATAGAAGTTTGCATGCACAGTTGTGGGTGTGAGGGCGGGTGTGGAATGTGCCTGATCCCAAAGAGTCGAACAGTAGGTGAAGGATGGAAGGATGGAGGACATCCCACTGTGGGACAGAGAGAGGAGAACATGGAGTATGGGAATGTCTGGGGCTTTTCAGTGAGGCATGAGAGGTTAAGACAGAGAGTGGCAGAGACAAGCCTACACACTCCACGCTGAGATCCGAAGCCTCTCCTCACCACATTGCACTCCGGAGGTGACAGTACAGATACTCACATCAGACTAGGCCTAGGGTACAGACTGGGAAAGACCAAAGGGCTTAACAACAGAGCAGGGCAGGATGTGAAAGAAATCGGCAAGCACAGCATCACAGGCCAAGAGGTAGGCCTGGGCCCAGATGGCCTCACACCCAGGAAGAAGCATGCTGAGGACCAAGGATGGGCTGTGAGCAGCAAGACAAACACAGTAAACTTGAGTATCCCCCACCTCAGATAGCTGACTGTGGTTCAGTTCTGCGCAAACGGAACACAATGATGCAATTCCTGTGGCCAGTCCTCACCTGCCTCACTGAAAGGAACTGCGCTAAGCAATTCGTTGGTGATCAGTGGATTGCCAGTTCTTCCTCGTGTCAGTAAACGTTACTGAGGGTTGTAAGGAAGAAAAAATTCCCTCTACCCTTCTAGGTTCTTGGCTGAGACCACCTGTAATCAAAGGCATATTATCAGGAGAAAAACAAACAGGACTTTAATAACATACAGACCTCCTGCGTACAGAATAGAGACCCAGGAAAGCTGAGCAACTCCCCAGAGGGCTTAAACCACCACCTTACATATCATCTCCAGCTAGACAAAAGGAGATGTTAGGGTGTGTGGGGACGGAGGCCAGTTAGGGTAGGATACCAGGGGAAGCACTTTGTCATCCCCTCTTCCCTGCAAATGGAGAGTTCCTTTATAAATGTAAATTTCTCATACAAAAGAGTAACCACTCAGTTTTCAGAGATTTTCCTATCTCTTCTGTTTCTTTAAAATAATCAGCCTACAAAGATCCTTATACCAAAGACACATATTGTAGGGTGTGAAATTCTACCTGCCACAAGCATTGAGCAGGCTGAGAGACTCCGTCCCTGAACGGAGTGGGGAGATTGTTTTGTCCGTGGTTGGAAAGAAAGCAGAAGCAGCTCCTCCTGTGGAGAAAGATGTTCTCCTTTTAGACTCAGTGGGCTGCATTAATTTAGAGAACCAGGGGACTGGCAAATGGGGCCTACACACTGTCACCACCTCTTATTTTGTGAGCAGATGTTAATCCAACAAGCCTGGAGGAACACTGTGCAAAAAGGGAAGAAGGAAGGCACATCTGGAGAAGCTGCTGTATGAAGAAGTAAGAAAGACATCCGGCATCCATGTCTTTCAAACTTGAGCAAGCACAGAGTCACCTGAAACAGATTGCTGGGCCCTGTCCCCAGCACTTCTTCAGTGAAGTCTGGGGTGGAGTCTAAGTGTCGCCGTTTCCAAGAAGTCCCTAGCGATACTGATGCAGACGCTGCCAATCCCACAGCCAGATTTTAAGAGCCATCGCCCTAGGTAAACTATCTCACCTGTTCTCCCAGCTCACCTGAGCAGATGAGTGATGCGAAGATACATAGAAGCCTAAAAGGAAGGGCCCAGGATCAAGCAGGTTGGCTGGGGAGAAATGTGGGGAGACATTCCATTGGAAGACATGAGTAGTAGAATAAGAATAGAGGCTAACATTGATTTATTGTGCACTTACGATGTGCTGAGCACGCTCGAAGCACTTTATAAATTATCTCATTTAGATTGCACGGCAACCCTGCAGAGCAGGTAGAGCTAGGAGTAGGTAGTGCTATTCGTTTCCCCTATTTATATAGATAGGGAGGATAAGTAAGCAGTTGGTGCCAAGATTCAAGTTAAGCTCAAGTGCTCACATCTTTCACCACTGCACCCTTCTGCTGGAAAAGAAAGCCAAACCAATGCCAGAAACAGAGAAGCTAGAATTTTCTTTCTCTTGTGACTCCTCCTGCCAGGCCTTCAGGTAAGTACCTCACCTTTGCGAGGTAGTCCTTTGGGGAGAGAAGCAAGTGAAAAGGAAAGCATTTTTTTCCCTAGCCCTTAGCTAGGGCTGCCAAAACAAAGTACCACAAATTGGGTGGTGTAAGGAACAGAAATGTATTGTTTCCTAGTTCTGAAGGTTGGAAGTCAAGATCAAGGTGTTGACAGGCTTTGTTCCTGCTGTTGGCTGAGGAATAATTTGCTACATGCCTCTTGCTTAGTTTCTGATGGTTTAATGGCAATCTTTGACATTCCTCTGAAGGATGCACACATCATCCTGACCCCTCCCTTCATGTTCCCGTGGTACACATGTCTGTCTCCAAAGTTTCCCTTTTTACAAGGACACAGACACATTGAAGAGGCTGAAATGTGGCCCCCAAATGAAGTGGGGAGATATTTACATCCACAGTTGGAAAGAGAGCAGCAGCAGCTCCTCCAGTGGTCCCAGGTGCACACCTTACTCATCATATTGGATTCAGGGCCTCATCTTAACTAATTACATCTGTAATAACCCAAATTCAAAATAAGATGACATTCTCTGGTATTAAGAGTCAGGACTTCAACATTTGAATTTGAGGGGGACCCAATTTAACCCTTAACAGGAAGCAAAAATCTTCCAGGAACTAACTCCAAATGCCTAGGTCCCAAAGATATCAAAAATACATCTCTGGGCAGGGCCCACCTGCCCCACTATATATACTAAATTAGGAGTTCTACTTTCATCCAGGACTTTAGAAACTGTCACCTATAATGTAGAATCAACTAGAAAAAAGTAGGAGTATGTTCAGAGAATTTTATAATGAGATTTTTTTTCCCTTAACACTTAACTTCAACTTTAACGTTCCTCTTTCAGATGTGTCTACCATCCAATTATAAAGTAGAAATGCAGCAAGTCAGATGAAAATGGTCTTTTGGTACCTGACACTAGCCAGTGTGAACCTCTCCTCTTTGAACAGCATTTGGATAAAAGCTATACTTATTTTTGGAGATCAAGTTTGAATTAGAGAAGATGGATGTGAAGAATTCTCTGAACAAAGGTCCAAGAAGTAAAGCAAAGGGAGCTGATGTTCTGTACCAAACTGCCTGACAAAGGCATAGTGATCTACTGATTTCGTCAAGAGATTTCCCCCATCTCCTTCCCCCACTCAGTGTGGGATGGGCCAAAAGTAGAAAAAGCAATATCTGAATTCTACGAGAAGTTCCTATGACTAGGGATGGGTAGAACATTTCTTGGGGTACGGAATGCAGCATTGTCATAATTACCTGAAGAGAGAACAGTGAGGGTGTTCTTGAGAATGCCAATTCACATCCAATGCAGAATTTAATTTGGTTTAAAGTATATCATCTTTGTTTAGAGAGGGAAGACAAAGAGATGTGAGTTCCAGCCTTTACTGGGAAAACTTCATATACTCTTTCCTTTATTCACTGTTTATTGGACTCCTACAATGTGCCAGGCATTGTGAAAGCAATGAGTCGGAAAGTCAGAGTTAGCCAGCTCCTCCTCTCATGGATCTCTGTGACCTTGGACAAGTACCTTCCTTCACGCATCAGTTTCTCAATCGGTAATATGAAAATAGAAAATTGATTTTCTCGAAGGAATTCAATACCATTTCACGAATCTCTACCTAGCCGCCCTTAGCTTGGTTCTGGACGATGTGTTCAGGGACAGATGTCTAGAGAGAAGAAAGGGAGACAGGGCTTTTGGTGAGTTAGATGTGACCCCTGTCTTGGAGAAGTGGAATAGGGTGGGGAAGGCACACGTGTAAATGACTGAGATCGGTACTCAGCGGAGGTGCAGGCACCAAACAAAGAAGGGACTTACTCTGAGTGCAGAAGAAGAGCAGGAAGAGCCCCCCAGGAAATCGTGTGCACCCTTTACGCTGGGCCTTCTCTGGTAAAGAGCTGAGGAAAAACAGTCCTGTGCCACACTGGCGAGAAAGGCCCACAGCAAACGCAGAGCTGTTTGATCAGGTGGCTCCCATCTCCTGGCTCTTTCGCCCTGTGCTCAAGAACTCAAAAATGCAGTTCAGAAGGGAGTCAGAAACACCTGGACTCCAAGAGCCATCAGAGCCATTCAGATACGTCGATAACTGGAAACTAAAGTACTGACGTGGGACAGGGGTGGTGACAAAGAGCATGTCATCTAGGTGGACAGCAGCCTTCGCTCAGCTCGGCCAAATGGTTGCCACACAGGAAAGTTAGAGCAGCTAGATTTGGGGTGTTTCTCAGAAAAGTTAGAAGTGTGTGTACTGACACATGTATAAATATATGTGCATATATACATACTGACGGGAAGCCAAATAGACTGCTTCAAAACGTGCCATTCTCACATGAGAATTCTTTTGGGCTGAAGGCAGTCATGGCCCAACAGACTCAAGAAAAACTTTTACCTCCTCCTAACTAACTAAAACGATTTATAAAGGGGTCTGGGTTGGTTCAGAAAGAGAGCTATTACCAGAGATAACTTTTTATCTGAAAAACTCACCTACATGCCAAGGCAAACATCCAATTACCAAACATCTACTCTTCTTATTGTCCTGTGGATTATCTCCCCTCTTGGAGCTCCAAACCCCTATCCTATTCTTTAGCTCAGGATGGCATCTAAGCCACAACTGCCCAACCACCCTTGAGTATCATATCTTTGGGGCTTCGGTATGTACAAAATCAGTTTTTTTTCTGTTAATCTATCTGACATCAATTTAATTATTAGACCCGCCAAATATTCTAGCAGGGAAGAAGAGAAAAATTTTCCAGCCCTATAAAATATCCACACATACATTTTTTTTCCTTAGTATTACTATTCCTAACTCATTATACAGGGCAAATAAAACACATCTGATTCTGTGGGCCAAATTCAGACCCACAGGCCTCCTCAGTACAAGTTTAGGTTCCAGAAGGGTAAGTAACTTGCACAGGCCACGACCGGTAAGTGCAGAGCCTGGGGTTCCTGTCTGGGCTGTTGGCCCCCAAAGGTGAGCTGGTGGGAGGGTTGGGTAGAGAAAGGGAAATTACTCTGATTATGGAGCTGGAGGTTGTGGAGGGAAGTGGAAAGAAGCTTCGAAGGCACAAAAAAGGAAAAGAGTAGGCATTCTGGGGATGAGACGTTCTAGCAGAAGATTTTTCAGTTGATTAAGAAAGTCAAAACACACACGGGCACTTACATGTGAAAAGTGGCCAGAGGAAGCAGCAAGGTTGAAAACACATCTTTGGTACTGAAAGAGACCAGGGACCAGAAAAAGGAGAAAGTACTTGGAATCACAACTGGCGGATATTAAATCCTAATGGGTCAGTACTCAACAGGGGCTTCAAATACTAAAATGAAAATTTACTACTTATTAAAGAAAAACACTAACCGGCCCAAAATAAATCTGAAAAGAGAAATAAAATCCTGGACTCTTCACCCACAGTCCTTCCTTTCAAGCCACAATTTCTTTCCATCAGTAATTAAAACAAATCCTGCAGGCATATTTAAAAACCTAGAAGTCTAGCTCTGCCCTAAGGGGTGAATATTTGCATGTCAGAGAAAAGAACATTCCACTGGCCTCTTCCATTCTCCAGTGAGAACCCAGGGCTTTGCAAGTCTCTGGCAAAAGGTGAGATCTCACACATACACACACGCAAACACACACACATACTGTCACTGTATGTGTGTGTGTGAAACTGAGCTGTTGGGTTTATGATGCTGGCAGTGAAGCAAGGTGGAGGAAAGGTGGGAAAGGGAGCAAAAAAAGTACTGAGTGAAAGTAAAATAGATACTTCAATCTAAACGTAATCTTTTAATTACTTTCCTTTTTGCTAAAGCTATTTCCATTAATCTACTGAATGACACAGCTATTCTTGGGTTACACCTTCAGAGAATTTTTTGATTGAAAACCTGTCTTCTTTTCAAGAATGAGGGAGAAGCCACCTATTTAGATGCATGGCAGAAAGCCATTAAGGCCAAAGGCACAACAGGATATGCCTTTTTGGGTATGAATGTGCCAGTTAAAGGTTGTCCTTGCCAAGCCTTTACCACACTTAGATACTGTGCATCCTTAGCAATTTCAATAAAAACAATTTCTAAAGGGTTCTTGAGGGAAGATTCACAAAAGTCACAAAGCAAATCTTTTTGACTCAGACTAGTAAACATGAAGTAGTAAGGGTCTTCCTCAGGAAATAAAAGGGAAAATAAATTATTCTTTGGTATTTGTAAAAGGCGAGGCCTAAAAATCTGCAAAAGCTCCACAGGCAACAATCTTGCTCCCCTCCAGAGACTTCCTTCTACAAGTGATCCCTCCACAGGCTGAGCATGTGAAATAAAAAGAGACAGCCCTCCATTCAAAGCCGTTCTCCAGAGCGGAGAGGTAGGAGGCCTTAGAAGGAATGGAGCCTATGACCCAGGTGATAAACAAAAGCAGGGACAGTGTTAGCCACTGCCCCAGAGCTGTCCCCAAGGCTAGGTTCACCATGCTGAGTTCTCCCCTAGGTTCACCATGCTGAGTTCTTTCCTCCCACTTATGTGAAGATTTTTTTTTTTTTTTTTTTTTTTACTTAACATATACTTTTAAAGCTTCCCCCACACCCCACGCCCCCATATACTGCATGCTCAGGTCAAAATGTTCATTCAGCCCGTGTTCAAAATCCCTCCATGGCACACCTGTTTGAACACCTGAAACAGGTGCTGGGCCACAGACTGCAAAGCTGTCCAAACTTACTTTACAATAATAAAGAGTAAGAAAGGCCTGAGCGAAGAATGGGGCAGGGGAGGAAAAGGCATTGACTTCAGGACAGAGAGGTACAGGACGTCCAAGGGCAGAGAACTGGTTCCCCCCAATACTTCTAGTGTCTATAACCCATGACGGGGGAGCCTGGGTGTGTGGATGGACTTAGTCCACCTAGAGTCACAGGAGGCTGATGTGACTACCTTGCATTTTCTCTTTTCTTTCTGCCTAATAGCTAGTGTATGTGTGAAAGAGACACCCCATGAACAATCCTTTTGAGAAACAAATGAAGGGCAAAACAAGTCATTTCTTTCTAACCAAGAGAACTCATACATACATACACACACACACACACATATATAAAATGGATATTTGTATCCTTCAAACATATATTCCTCCATTACGTTATGAAGACATTGAGGGTAGGAGATAGAGTGTTAATATTCACATTACATTTTCAGCCTGGGCATATGAGTAAGGCTGGGTCTGCTACTAACTTTATGTTTGTTACTCACTTCTCCATTACATCTCTGTTTTTATTACATGTATATTTATTTTCTTTATGAAAATCACAATTTCTATATACACAGCAAATTATCCATGTTTAGTTCTCCCTTGGGTATCTTAATTCTTTTTTCTAAATATTGGAAAACATCTTTATCAGAAAAGTTGATTAGATTTGTTTATTGAATGAAAAAATTTATTTTTCAAGTGTAAAATGAAGTAGGGTATGAAAATAAAAGTTATTTGGAAAAATAGAATTTTCAAGTCTAGATCTGGAGAACATTTGTTACTGCAGTTTACTTCAAAGAGAGATATAAAATATGGAATAATATCATGCTAACTGAACATTTCTCTGGGAAAATATTTTTCTATTCTGAAAGAATTTTGACAAACAGCATTTCAGAGATAAGGTAGGATCATATGATAGGTAGGTTAAAAACAGTTAAACACCCATAATTTTATATAATTAAATCTAATATAAGAGGATTGAGGAAAGTGTCATTACTTTTCTACTTAGTTATAATAATATTGCTACTCAAATTTTACACTTAAAACGGGTGAATTTTATGGCACGTAAATTCTGTCTCAGTGTTAGAAACTGATGTTTGTGTCCCCGCTAGAACTCCCATGCTGAAATCCTATCCCTCAATGTGGCCTTTGGGAGGTGATTAGGATTAGACGAGGGTGAGGGTGAAGTCCTCATAAATGGGATCAGTGCCCTAATGAGACGGAAGAAAGAGCTTGCTTCCCATCTCTGCTCTGCCATGTGAGGACACAAGGAGGTGGTCGTCAGCCAGACGGCCTTCACCAGAACCCGAACATGCTGGTACCTTGACCTTAGGCTCCCAGCCTCCAAACCTGTTAGAAATTCTGTTGTTTATAAGCCATCTAGTCTATGGTGCTTTGCTATAGCAGCACAAATGGATTATGACATTCAATTAAGCTGTTACAAATTCTACTTGTCATTTATTTATGACCATTTTCTAAACACTAATTCATAATTTATAGGTGGAAGATCTTATGGAGGTTCCTCTAAGCGAAATGACTTATCTGACTTATTCAGAGATGGAGTGGAAACCAGGCCACAAAAAAAGTTCAGACTTGTTCTTTTTGCTCATTCCCCGAGTACACAAGACTTAGATATAAAAGAGCCCACACCATTACCAATGTTTGCAGTTCTCCAAGATGGGAAGATAATTAAAACCTGTTGAAAAAGAGCGAGAAACTAAAGTCCATGGTCTCAACTGCTGCTTTCTCCAGGTAAGTTATCCATTAACATGAGGCCAAACAAGGACTTTGTCTTTTCCTCTGACGTTTCCCGCTTCTACTGGGACACAGCTGCTTCTCCCGTCCCACCTCCTTCCGGCCCAGCGTATTAAATGTTATCAGACAACAGCTTCCCTGTGGAAATCCAGCTCAACCCAAACAGTCCACACTGGGAGACAGGAGAAAAAAAAAAAACACACATATTGGCAGCAACATTCTGAAAGCTCTTTACATTGTCGTCCACCATGCACTGGGCATGGGGAAAATGGCCATGCTGAATGCATTCCTGGTAGCAGATGAATCCACTAAACCTACAGGAAGCCCTCTCAGAGAGTATTCAAACTTGAACTCTCACCCGAATCCATGGAAATCTGATAAAATGCAGGTGCTGATTCTTTAGGTCTGTGGTGGGCTCTTGAGATTCTGCGTTTCTAAGGAGCTTTCAGGCAGTGCAGATGCTGCAGTTTAGTGCAGAGAGCCCACTGTAAGTGGCAAGGTTCCAGAAGGGTGCTGTTCAACAGAGATGTAAGGCAAGGCAAAAATGCGAGGACCATACATCACTTTAAATTTTTTGGTAGCTACATTAAAAAAGGAAAAAGAAACAGCTAAAATTAATGTTAATAATGTCTTTATTTAACCTAATAATTTAAAATGTCATCATTTCAATATGTAACTAATATAAGAATTTACTTATGAGGTGTTTTACATTTTCTTTCACATTATGTCTTTGAAATCTGATATGTATTTTATACTTACCGCACATCTCGATTCCAACTACCATGTTTCAAGGGCTCAGTAGCCTCCTGTGACAAGTGGCTGCTGTCCAGAACAGCTCAGTGCTAGGGGCCTTCTCAAACAACTTCATAATGCCTAGCTAGGCACACCATGAGCAGCCAGCACTAAGGAGAGTTGAGTTATTCTCCTCGTCATCTGTTCTTTCCTAGTGAGAAGTTTGCTGAGAGATCATAGAGACCCAGAAATGGAGACAAGAGATGTTTTTTGAGGTCTACATAGCAGAAACAGGGAGGGACACGATTCAGAGAGGAAGAAGGGCATTTGCAATCGGGAGCCTCTAACAGGGAATCTAGCATGCACTCTGGAAATTTCAGGACCATGTCCAAGTCTGGTGAGGGAGAGGCAGGGCAAGAGAGGGGCCCTGGACGTACTCTGCTGCTCATCTGCTTTGACACGCTCACCACCCATCCCCGCGCTGGTGCTGCTTGGGTCTGTGCCACACACCCTTAAATCACAGCCAAATCCTGTAGCTTGACTTTAGAATCAAAAGTGAACTCAAAGAGGGAAAGAAGGAAATTAAAGAAAAGATAAAATGAAGAGAAAAAAAGAAAGTGAGAAAAATGAGAGATAAAAAATGTCTTAAGAAAAAGAAAAACTCTTCTAAACACTTAACCTTTATTTTCTTACTTTCTCACTCTTAGCTTCCAGGCTACATACACACAAGAAGATAAATTTTGGAGACTTAGTTTCCCTGCCTTGGGCTAGAGACAGGAGGAGGCTTGAAAGAACAGCATTTAGCCACATATTTGACTCCTCAAATTCCCTTCAAGGCAGGAATTCTTTCAGAAACAAAGACAGCCAACCTTTCCTTGAGATCTTCTAAACAGAGTTCGCTACTTCAGTAAAACATCCTTTTCCATTTTTAAGAAATATTAGACAATTATTTCTACCAAGTTGAAGTTTACCTCCATTTAATGTTCAACCACTAATCCAAGTCTTATTTTCCAGAACTACATGAATACATGTCATCCCTATTCTTTAAATAATTGAAGACAGCTGTTCTAGCATGCTTGTCCTAGATCTCTTCCTATTTAAATCTGCCAACACCTTTATATCAGTTTGAGACCAATATATATGGCATTGTAATTGTCCAGAAAGAGGATTAATTAAATTGTAGTAGATCTATACAATGGATTATTACACAGCTATTAAAAAACGATGGAGATGTAGATTCATTGACATTGAAAAATGTTCATCGTATGTTAAATGATTAAAAGGCAGGCTAGAAAACCAAGTGTATAGTAGGATCCCATTTTAAAAAAATATATAAGTACAGTGGAAAAAGACTAGAATACACACTAATATGTCATAGAGGTTATATATGGTTGAAAGCATTATAGATATTCTAGTCTTTTTGCTTAACTCCATTTTCTAATTCTTTTATAAGAACATGTTGTGCTTGTATAATACAGTTAAATAATGTTTTATGTAAATAAATTATAAGCTGTTTACATAGATGATAAGAATCTAGGACATCACTTATTCACCATTCATCCATCTATCCATTCAATCATTCATTCAATGAATGAGTACTTACTGTCTGCCAGGCACTGTTCTAGGTGCTTGGGTACAGTAATGAGTGAGAGATGGCCCTATAACATCTCCTCACAAGCCTCCCACATTCTGAGACAACCACAAGGCCTATGGAGAGACATGCACAGGTTGCCAGCATGCCAGGTGGAGCCATTCTCCTGTGCCATGGAGGACTTAAAAATTTATTGGGAAATATTAGTTATTTTTATTCATTAAAAATAACCCAATGGGCTATGATTAGGAAGCTGCCACTGATTAGTTAGCAAGGAAAAGAAGTCACATGAGCAGTATTGGTTCACCGAGGGGGCATCTACCATGAACAAGTAGCTAATGAAAAGCCCACTGGAAACAACCTAATGGGAGAGTCCAGAACATTCACAGAACACAAGTCTGAAAATACTACTTTAGTTCAGCAAAACCAAAAGCGGAAGGGTTTCAGCTTTTCAGAACGAGAATGTTTAAAGGCTAAGAAACAAAATAACAAAAAACTTTGAGAAAACTATTGTCATGTTACCTGGATATGCATTTGAAGCATTTCTGTCAGAGCTTGGTGGTCCTTAATTACTGTGCTCAACGGAGTTGGTTAGAATTTGGGTCTTCCTAATCCTCCAGACCCCACAAAGCTAGAACTTGGTAGAACAGGGAGGGAAAATTATGATTTAAAAGGGGGGGGGGTGGTCCAGAACAGTTGTTTGCTTAGCAGCTGATCCTTTACAGTAAAGACACTATTTACAAAACAAAAAATAAAAGCTGTCATTTTAGATTTGGAAGGAATCCTGGAGATTATATAATCCAAAGACATTTTTTTCGAACATTTAAAATTTTTAGCTCCAGAACTCACTGTTCAAACAAAAGCCCACTCCCCATTTTCTAATACCACCCCCCCAATCTGAGGGGTCTAAGGACACTCACAGAACAAAATTCAGAAACCACTAGTCTAGCCTAATTCTCTTAGTTTATAGATGAAAAAACCAAGGTCCAGAGGGATGAGATTATTTTCCCAAAGCTAAACCTCTAGTTCAGAGAAAAAGCTTGCACTCCTGAGCATTTCTTCACAGGACAGTGCCATTTCTAGTAAATTACTCATTTCTAAATGGCTATACAGGTTGTGGTTTGCCAATACAAAATCATATCAGTAAGAAACTGTTCCAAAGCAAAATTGAGACTTATAGAATTCTACTTGTTCTGAGATTGAAATTATGCTTTTAAAAATCATTTCTTTTTTTCTACTGGACTAATTCCATGGCATCAAGAACAGCTTCCATTCTTAGTTAATTTAAGCATTATTTCATCACAAATTTAAGAATATGGGATCTTAATGTTTTATTGCATTTTCTAGCAAGGTTATTTTAGGCTTAGATCCAAAATACTTCCCAAAGGAGAGCATCTCCATTTTGGTAATTTATATCAACAAGAAAATATGACTAATTAATATAAATCAGCTTTACTGTCAACTTTTTAGGAATAAATTTATTTTGTCAAGTAGCCTGTTAATTAAACAGGAGTATGATAAGAGAAACAAATAATAATAATACAAATAAATTAGGTCCCCCAAGTCTCCCATTGTTTTCAAGGAGAAATGCTGTGGCCATGAACAGGAAAACACGTTACACTTTCAATGACAAAATTCAAATACAGTTTTGGCACAGCTATTCCACCAGTATATGAAAATCAAGTAAAACAAAAAAGACACTGGATATACATTCTTAACAATTAATATTCTGTACATGTTTGGGGAGGACAGGACATAGGTAAATGAAATGCCGACAATCTAGCACACGCTATGATGAATGTTATGGGCAAAATCAGTAATTTTGAATATCAAGATATATTTGAAGGTTCCTTGTCTTCCCCCTACCCAAAGAAATCAGATGTATTATTCGGCTTTCCCTAGCATCATAATGAGCAACAATTTATTGAGGGACTGCTACATGCTTTGGGCCACCATCTAAAGCAATAAGGATTTTTAAAAGACAGGTCCTTATGCTAATGTGGCTTGGTCTTCTTGAGGAGGCGCAAGACATAAAAAGATAAACATAAGGCAGGAAAGCATATTCTGCATCAAATTATTGCTACGGGCAGAGTGCTGCCAAGGAAAAGTGACTCAAGATTTCTCTGGAGAGAAAGTCTTCTTGAAGTTAGGATGGCTTGAAAGAAGGTCATTTTTATATAAGCAAAGAGAGAGTCTTCACTGCATCCAGACGAGCCTGTGGGTGTATGCTCAGAAATGTGTGTGGTGTAGTCTGGCTGGAAGAGGGGGGCTGTGAAGAGAAGAATGGGTGGTGTGATCATGATCACACAATGAAATTGGGTTCAAATATGTTTTAAGAGACATTATAAAGAGGCTTGAAAATTAAACTATGTTGGGACCTTCCGATGGAATAAGGAAAAGAAACTGAGTGGAGGAGGTTCCCATCCGAAATCATAAATTACTCTTGGCCCATTTTGGAGTATCTTGGGAAGATCTGTCTGGCAGGGGAGGAAGTAAAGATTGACTTGAAAGAGAAGAGATGATAAGAAGGGACATCAGTTAGGTAACTACTACACTGTTTAGTCATGAAAAGCTGGGGGACTGGGAGAAGTCAAGGTGACTGAAGATTCTAGCATGCGTGGGAGTCTTTATCTTTGCTGAATGAATAATTGAACAAATGAACAAGGGCCCAAATTCAGAGTGAGAATTGGTTTAAAGGGGAAAAGGGAGAAGAATGAATCTCGATGAGTTAAATGTATAGTCATGGTGGAGTGGGGGGCAGAGGCCCTCGGGCAGCGCTTGGTTGTGGGTGTGAGACCCAAGTCTGAGAGCAGCCGCCCCTGGGAGCTTAGACAAAGTGCAAGGACAATGGGGAGCGCTGAAGAATTAGTTTGAAACACATTCAAACTTCGGGAGAAGAAAGAGTGGTTGGAACTAACAAAGAATCGAGAAAAGACATAACCTGAGAATTAAGTGGAGAAACAGGGCAATGGAATGTCCTTGATGCTGACCGATTCAGAGGTTAGAGAGAATGAGAGGAAAGGTCACCAATGGCGTTGGGAAGAACAGCTTCAGAAAAATAACAAGGTGAAAGCTAAATTGCAATGGGTTAAAGAGTAATAGTGGAAAGAGCAAGTGTAACGTTTAGCTGTCCAAAGAAACCGCAGCAATTGAGGGGGAAAGAAAGTAGAGAGAAGATTTTAAAGAAATATCCATGGTACAGAGGGTTAAGTATTGTGAGGGACCGTATTTGGTCTCTCTGGACTGTGGAGGTATACATGGACTGGTTCTTTTAATGTAATTTATACTTTTTAGTTTAGCAGGTGACACGCACATCTTGTAATAAAGAACCCTCTAACTTTTTATACTTACATTTTAATTTCTTGAATACTTTGTAAGCCAGGGTACTTGAATACTATTTCTCCAGGATACAATAATTACACATTTCATTCCATTAAATTGTGCTTTCTACTCTGTAAGATGAAGTGTAGAACTTAAAAATATTATAAAGCAACAGGGAAACATTTCAGTTAATAGAATTTCAATAACCGAACATATCCTAAATTATTTTGGAACTTGACTGGGTAAAAGGAACCCCATCTATTGGTTGCCTATTTTCTCTTTTACTACAAAAATCAGCATTCCTTTATCAGACTCCCTTTACCACTTGTTCATTTTTTCTCCACTTTCCCCTAGCCACTTATATCAGGAATTGGCCTATGTTGTTTGTAACTTCGGTCTTTCCCTCTAGTCATAAAATGAGCATAACTAAAATTAATCAAGTGCTTAGTATGTGCTGGGGACTATTCAAAGTGCTTTACATGGGTAGTGTCATGTGTTCCTCCTAGTGTATTTTATGGGTGAGGTTAAATGACTGACCTGAGCTCATGCAACTCATAAATAATGGAATCAAGATGAGAACCAGGAAAGTCTTGCTGCAAGGTCCACAGCCTTAAGCAGCTGCTGCACTGCCTGTCTCCAGATCCCCTAAGTCTCTTCCAATCTACATTCCTCCTATTCAGGAACTTCTTCAGAGTACTTACTTCACTTACCAATATTTATTGTGTAATTATGGGCAAGCACACTATGCTAGGGGCTGAGGTTTCAGGGACTAATGGTACAGATATTGGAACATGCTGTCTAGGTGAGGCAAACAAGAAGTCATCAGAACGCAGCGTGAGGGGCGAGTGCACACCCATAGGCCCTCACTAGGTCAGGGTCAAGGAGAGGAGATGACTTTCCTCAATACCATCAATCCTGGTATTGAGTGTGAAGGAGATCATCAGCCTTCTAGCCTTTGAATACCAGATCCCTATTCGCTAGGTGGGAGACTCTGAGGAAATTATGGAGGAAGCTCTTTCTGGGCCTGCAAGTAAAATATAATAGACTACATACATAGAGAGGTTCTCCAAACCTGTCCTTCTCTTCCTGATCATTTATTTACAGGGGGCTTCAACAATCAACTCCATGCCCACATCTTCCATATCTTCTTCACCTGAGCCTCCCTACAAGCCCTCACTACAACTACTGGTTGGTCATCTCCACCCGAATGCCTCTGCTTCCAACTCAAACTTTACATTTAAAACTCCTTGGCTCTCTCAAAATCGTTGTTAAGTGATGTTGTCCACTTCTACCCCCAGCATCAGTAGTTTTTCCAGAAATCCAGGGATGAAGCCTCTTTGATTCCTCCTCCTCCCTACTGTTTCCAAGTCTTTTTGAATTCCTCCTTCCTTTACATTTTTACCACTAGTTTCAACTCCATTAACTAACTAGCCTATTGCATAGCCGCCTAATTTTGCCTCTGCTATGAATCTTACTCTCTTAAATTATGCCAGATTAGTCTTCCTGAATCATAGCTATCATTCCATTGTCCACTGCCTAGTTTAACCTTCCCATTATGCCCATTATGTTGTCATCCTCATTAGCTTCTCCACTCTATTTCCCACCAGTCTTCATACATTTTATACTTAAGTCAAACTGCTCCCTGTTCTCACAGACCACAAGTTATCCCAACTGCTTAATCTGCCCCATCTGGAACACTTTCTCCACTTCTCAATGTCCAAATACTGCCCATCCTTGAATGCTCTGTTCAGGTGCACCCTCCTCTACAAAATTTCCCGTCCTTTGGTCGTTAATCATCTCCTTGACGTAAACTTACATTTTATCATTCTTCTAAGTGCCTGTTTTCTACCTCGTTTGTGTATAGTTATGCATCTTCTACTTCATGGCAAAGTTTGACTATAGAATCCAATTGTGAGTCATCCTTATGTATCCCAGTATCCATAACACAAATTGCTTAAAAATATAAATGACTTTAAAAAATGAATGGAAGATGGAAGATGGAGGAAGAGAAACAGCAAATCTCAGAGTGCTAAACAATAGGCATCTCTCCATCATAGGGATTTGAAGGAAAAATAACTGATTGGTCATATTAGTTGAAGAATTTTCCAGGAAGCCATTTATGTCTAAGGAGCAAATTAATACCACCTTAATGTTCAGATTTACACATTGCTGAAAGGTACAAATTAATGCAAATGAGGTTTTTAAACAATACAGGGTTTTTTCCTAAGAATTATTGTTAATGAGGCAGAGGAAAAAGAAGGGTGAAGCTATGCTAATGAAGGAGTAAAAATGTATTCTCTTCTAAACTCTAATCTTTGTTTTCACTTGGACTCTCAGCACCACCCTTTTAAAGATGTTGCTTAAATTCAAACATTTTAATGATAAGCTTGTCTCCTTAAGGCTATTTTTAAAAAATCAAATCGGGAACTTAGTCAATATAATTCCAAAAGTTTGTGTGGGGATTTAGAAAAACATCCTTAATTAGAAAAAAAAAAACTGAAGTTTTAAATCACCTATATACAATTGAAGAAATGGACACAATAATTTCGAGCATTCGTCTTTATACCTGGTCAATTTCAAAAGCAGAAAAAATTATGACGTTCTGTCAGTGCTGGTCATCTTACTAGTACTCTGGGCATGTGTTTTTAGTCTCAAAATATTAATTCCTTTTAGAGAAGCCAAGCACAATTTTAGAATGTATCTTAAACATGACTGAATTAAAAACCAAGAAAATCCAAATACCACACAAAATATAGTGACTTTCTACAACAAAATGGGTAATTAGAAGATAATGAATTTTCTTTGCAAATTTTGTCCTAGCCTCTATGTGTACTTCGAAATTCCTCAGCCAACTAAAGACAACACAGGAAATGAAAAGTTCCAATCTACATACTAAAAAAAAATAACTATCAATTCCAAGGAGATACAAGGCAGGCACTTGGCAATGACTTACAGGAAGTGTTTCTTCAAGTATTTTTTTTTTAACTTCGGGTATACAGCATGAAATTGTTCTTATACCTGTGAAGTTATGAAAATGAAGAGAAAAGATGATTCTGAGTAAACGAAAGAAAAACTGGCGTGTAAGACCTTCATTATAGCATATAAGAATTTCATATCCAACTTCTTGTCGGATTTCAAGGTTGGATACCATATTAAAGTCACCTTGGAGAGCATTTAATTGATCAAAAGCTATTTAAATACTAGTCATTGTCAGTCTAACCATAAAGAACTTACTACACATGTTTCTCTGGAATTATAGATAAAATATGATATAAAAAAATATTTTCTTAAATAACAAAATGGGGGAGAATACCTTCCCTGGATTAGCAGCTTCCATCAATATCCAGGCAAAGGAAATTACACCAAAAACAAGGTTACTTCACAGCAAGATTTATTAATACATCCAAAAGAAAGAAAGAAAAATCATTTTGTCACACTATATACAGATAATACATACAGTGTTTTATACACATATTACATCAGTTTTTACACAAGAAAAATATACATAAAAATGTAAACTTTTGTATACAAAAACCCTTAAACAAATTAAACAAGGACCAGATAACAAAAGGAGACCAATCATTATTATTTCAGCAAATTTTTAAAACAGTAATACAGTACATTCATTGAGATATATATGGAAAATGTGAGCCATCTCTTGTTTAAAGGGAAATTACAAACCAAAAGCCCATCCCCTCCCAAGATGGGGTCTCCCCCAGTGACACCACACCCAATGTCATAGATACGCCTTTCCTTCAGAAGTGGTGGCTTTTACCAGAACCTGCCAATCTCCTCATCTGTTCCTATGGTCTGTGCAGAAACAAGTGGCTCCTAGCTTTTGTGCATATAACTAAGATTCCAGCCACTATTAAAACAAATACAGAGAAGATTCTCAGTTTGTAAATTCCCTTTAAGCAACTTTTTTTTTTTGTAAATATTTTTAATGTATGGACTGTAAAACATACTTGTGTGCCAAGGTGAATGAGAACACTGAAAAAGAAGGGTTTTGAGAATTGCTAGTCCTTGCTACCGTGCAGTTACTTTGTTAAAATAGATTTTAAAACTGTGCAACCTGTCATTTACTGGTTTCAAATAAGTTACCTCACCTTTGATTTCCCACTGCAACTTGGTTTCAGCTTACACTTCAGTACTCTAGTTAGTACCATACAATTGCTAAGAGGCTTTTTGTTAAAGGCTGCTTCTGATATCAAGTTCCAGCTAAGATACCCTGAAATCACTCAAACTCCAACCTCTCTATTTCAGTCTTCAGGGGTACTCTTACTCCACTGTTTTTTTGTCACATCTTAGAATTTAGGACTATCTTCCTACATTCCTCTGTAAAGGCTTGAAACGTAATCTGGTGGCAACTTATCACAAGATAAAATACTTAAGTATTTTAAGATTCTTTCATTTGGTGTGTCCAATTGATATAATGAAGAATACGTGAAGCTGTGAGGACTAAGAATTAAATCTCTGTCAAGTGCATGCAGACCTGGAGTCCTTTTTAAAAAAAATGTCTGGGAAGACCTTTAATAAATGCAAAATATGCTTAAGACAGCATCATGAGAGTGCTGCCTTCTCTCAGAGTTGAATTTTGAACAAGGCAGAATAACAATTAAGTGATATATTTCCCTGCAGCAAGAGAGTAGTTAACTTCCCCCAGGCAAAATGATCTGGGTGATCATTATTTATTAATGAAAGGAAGAGGCAAATTGGTGAATTAAGTTGATCTAGGAGATGGTGGATGACATACACTAATGGAAATACTAGGATTGCTTTATAATTGAAATAAACAGACTGGTTTGTGGTACATCTCCATTTCAGAGAAGAGAAAAGCACGAGGTTCCTCAAGTGAATCTCCAACTCTCTCCTCCTCCCATGGGGCAGATGACATTTTAAAAATGACAGTCTCCCTTTCAGTTAAAAAAAACATAACAATAAAAGGAAAAGGAAGATAAATAAATAATGTGTGGATGTCTTTAGATGAGACTTTTAAATGTTCTTTAAATAATTTTTGATAATGTATTTTAAATCATTACATACAACTGCCATTGCAGTGACAATATTCCAGTAGGGGCAGCATTTTGCTAAATGTAAAAGATTGCCATTTAAAACTCATACATATACATGTGTATATACAGCATATCAACACTATTTATATACATATATATCTAGAGAGCAACATTTCATTGCCTTTGAATAAGTATATATCCTCTCCCACAATATATATTAGAGACATACTGTGTGAGTATATACAAAAGTATATGTACACATGCTCCAACATGTATATATACACTTTTGTCTGTGTGTGCATAAGAGCTTTAAAGGCACAATATATAGGGATGCAAGTTTTCTAGAGAGCTGCAGCAAAGTTAAAACAGAATGTCACAAATGTGAGAAGAGTCAAAAGGAAACAGCAGAATTCATTACAGAAGAATTCGTTAAAGCAGTTTCATCATGAGTAAAACTAATTAAAAATTCAAGAGGCTTACACATGACTTTGTATGCTTTCCATTAAAACAAAAATGGTAAATTTATGATTAAATCACAAAGTAAATTAAATTTTTAAATGACAAATTAATGACAATAAATGAGGAAATAAGCCTAACACTATTATCAATTGTAAAATCATAATTATGTCCTTTTTCAATTTAAGTAAATATTCCAAAATTATCTAGGTAAACTTTTCAAATCAGTTTTGTTTCAAGGTGATTATTGTTTGTTTTTGAGACAAAGATGAATGCCCAGATTCTCAACATTACTAAAGAAAATATTACCCAAACTTAATGTCTTCTGGGAAATTTCAGAGATTAAGATTAAAAAAAAAAAGAAGAATTGAGAAGTTAATGAAATGCACTTAAGACAAATGCTTCTGGCTAGAAAGGACATAATAAAGGAGAAAAAAAACACAATGAAGTGTGATTTTTAAATGCTGACAGACTGAGAAGTTGGTGAACTTGAAGAATAGTGGAACTGGCAAGGAAGAATAATTCTAACAAAAATTAACCCATAATAACCACAAACAAGACTATATTCCAAAGAACCTCCACGTTAGTGTGCTGATGATATACTCTAGACTGTCACCTCCTCCTGCTTATAGAATAATCCAGAATTTTCCATAGACATATAATCTTGCTTAACAAAGGCCGTTTATCTATTTATTATACACACACATTTTTAGGGAAATATATGTATATAGCTTTATCTATACACACACATATACATACGTGTATATATAGATTATACAAATGTATAAATAAACATAATACTTCTCAATCTTTCCACTGACAAGGCAAGTTCACATTCAGCAAAGTGCCACCACATCCCATATACACATCTCTGTACAGATTTACACAAAGGGTATGTTTTCACCCTTCAACCACGGGGAATTTATTCTAGCAAATCCCATTAATCAGTAACTGAAGGGAGAAATGGCACCAATACAAACTCCCTTCTTTCATTTGCATGCATATGTACAAGAAATATGCAGATTTTTTTTAAACCCATAAAGCAAGAATGAATGGAACTGGGAGGTGCTGCAAAAATATAACTGTAAAAAGAACAACATATAAAGCTTTTTTAGGTCTTGATTATATATAAGATGGATGAGGCTTCAAAGATAACTACAAATCAGGTGTATTGCCTGAAGTTGTTTTGACATATTTCAAAGTACATTATTTATATTAAAAATAAATGGAATTGGAGCATTTAATAACAACTCTAGTTTTGACTATTTTAGACCATCGGATACTCTAGTAATGAATGTATAGTAAAATGACAAACTTCAAAATATAGGAATGTACTTTTTAAAAATTCCATATGAATCAAGTCAAGGGTACCACGTTTTTTCCTATAACCAAAATTTGAGGGTAGGGGAGCACGCTAACTCCATAAATAACAGCACGACTGAGTAATTTTTAAAATACCTGAAATCATCCCAGCTTTAAAATATGCATGGAGAAATGTTCCCACCAACTCTTTAAACAAAGCAGCCGCTTCAAAAAATGGCATTCTTTATAAAAGACCTATTATAATTTTCTTAACCTCGCCAGTAAAAGATGATCAACAATATTTTCTAACAGAATATAAAGAAATCTATTCATGTAAAAAAAGGTCCAACTGATCTCTGGTCCCATCACCCCCACGGATAAACACAGCTCGTGTCTAGGTCTATCTCTCTCATTTTTATGCTCAGAAGCGAAAGGCTGGTCTTAAAATCTACTGTTTCTCATGTCATTTTAAAAACATAGCATAATATAAGTTAATCAAAAGTTAAAAATGCACATGATATCAGAGCTAGCCTTTTAAAATAAGATAACATGATGAAGAATTTGGTGTATTTATACAACAGAGACAATAAGAAAGTAACTCCAATACCCTCAACTAAAGAAATCGTATTTCTACAATACATTCTGTTACCTTTTTCTATTTTTACTGAAGCACACATTCATCTCTCTCACACACGTGCCCCCAATGTATATTTTTGCATGTGTGTAAAAACACAAATATATACATGCACACAAGTAATTTATTTCTATTTTTAAGTCACAGTGGGAATTCCTTAGTGAGGAGGGATAAAAAGGTTCCTGAATAAGACACTGAGAACATCTAGATTTATTATTTTCTCTATTTTACTTCCCAACTTACAGAATCAACTGTAAATTAAAGAATAAATCCATAGGAAATAAAAGAGGTCTTACAAACTTAGCTTACAAATTCCAGCTACAGTAGTTGGGAATTTTACTTGATCTATGTATTTCTATTTACCCTGTAACTAAGCTTCTAGCCATCTTAAGTGTAAACCACAGATCATTTACTAAAGAAACATGATTCTCAACAGTTCTATGAGTCATAATAAATGGTCTAAAGGTGTTCTACATTTTGAGGCCCCAGGATATCCTTTTATTTTATATATCTGCAAGGTAGCAAAGGATAGCTATACACCTTGACACGGCAGAGATCCAGTGTAAAAAGGTGCTTCACTAGTTTATTTTGTCAAAAAAAAAAAAAGCTCATATATAATTTTTTAGCTATTAAACACATAGGCAACATAATTCATTACACTCAATACAGCTTTAGTATAAAACTTATAATTTATGAGGTGATGTTAATAGCATAAATTAATATACCTTTTCTCTTAAAATCTACAATAAGTATTCTGAAAGCTCATTGGGGAAGGAGATTTTTAAATAAAAGTTTTAAAGCTGTGCATGGGAAAGGATTCTGTATGCTGAAGCTGAGATGAGAAGCTGAAGGAGAAAGGAAAAAAGTCCTATGCAAGACACTGTGGGCTACGAAACCAAATGTTTTCTCTTTCTTGCGCTCTCTTCAATGATGAGTCACCTTTAGTTTCTTGAAAACTATTTTCTTATTTTAAAAACTGCCCTAATTTCCACAAGGAATCCCTGAGACATACTCAACACTATACAGTGAAAAGAACTATCACTGTTGAGAGGAACTGATTCAACCCTTCCCAGCAGATGAAGACAGTGTCACGAGTATCAAACTTCCCATCACTTCCACACTAATCCGCTGGAGCCCACTGTACCTTAACGATGAAGGTGGAGTCATTTCAGGGCAAATCAGTCTATTCCCCAAGTAAAAGCAATGGTGTGGCATTTAGCTGCACTGGAGCCTTCTGCACTGCATGTTGAAAATTTTTCCAAGGGGAACTTTGGGTGCATACAGAGCTACTTCAGTGGTCCCCAGCTTAAAACAAACAAACAAAAGCAAACAAACAAACAAAAGTGAAAGAAGAGGATTCTATTACTCTTCGGCCAGGATCTGTACAGACCATGTGTGTGTGTATGCATACTTCGGGACTAGAGGTGGGCTGAGCAAGCAGGCGGAAGGGAAAAAGCAAGGGAAGCTGTGCTGCTGCCCTATATAGCCGAC
The DNA here is from genome assembly GCA_004027375.1 of Macroglossus sobrinus. Taxonomy (NCBI): domain Eukaryota; kingdom Metazoa; phylum Chordata; class Mammalia; order Chiroptera; family Pteropodidae; genus Macroglossus; species Macroglossus sobrinus. Next base: position 621,942 of record PVKZ01000595.1, read on the forward strand.
TAAGAGTTAGACAGGTTAAGACTGCTTGTCAGACTAAACTTTATTTAAATCACCAAAAACTCTGCCAAACGTTCCCAAGATCCAGGAATCTGGGATAACGAAACTGCTCGCTCGCTCTCTCTCTCTGAAATACCTCATTTCCTTTCATTAGCTTTGTATCACAGGGCAGAGAGAGGAGAGAGAGGAGAGCTAACAAAAAATAAGAGCTGGAGTAAAAAAAGAATTTTTGCTTTTTAGAAATAAGGCTCTCTAAATCTGACCCACAATTTTTGCATTTATGACACTGGTCACTACGAGAGACATAACTACTCATTTATGTTTTGTTTTCTTTCCTAACTTGCTTGTCAGGGGAAAATGAATATGTTCTTCACTGGTATTTTATCACAAATCTTTTGAAAGACAGCATTTACAATGTTACTTTAATCAACTAAACATGGATTTTGGTTCCCTCCAGAAAATATTGGAAAGTTTATAAAGTTCAAGATATTAAGAAGTCCTTAAATTGTTCTACCTTTCTATAGAGAGGTAAGATTCAATTATTTTTCTATTATTATTCTGTGAAGATTCGACTGTTTTCACTGTACTGAAAAGGGGAGGGAGCAACTATGTTCTATCACATATATATTCCCACCCACCCACCCCCACTCCATCCCCAAGAAATACATTTCTTGTCGAGAAAAAAAATCCTTGGAGCAATGTAGGCATTGATGATGAAAGAGATACAAATGAAGACTATTCAGTAGGACTACATTTCTGTCTAGGAATCCTTTAAATTGACTCAATAATTACTGCAGAGTTTTGCTGACCATTTAGAAGACCATTATCTTATTCTATATATACCAGATTAAAAATAGAATTTAATAGAATTTTAAAAGGCTAAAAGATAAAGAAAATGGAAACTAGACATATAAAAACATTTTAAATGAGTTAGTGTTATTAATACCCTCATCTTTTTACAATACCAATCCACAATGACCTATTGAACTAACCTGGAGAAAAGGCAATTAATTGCCTTATACAAATACTGCTGATGAGCCTACCAACCATCATCACTATCCCAATGAAGCAAGGGCACAGGAAGGATGGCAAGCAAGTACCAATGAACTGAGAGCATGGGAGTTCCCTACATATGCTCGAATTCTAGTGCCAATTGATAAAAACTGAATGGTACCGGTCAAGAGAAATAGAAATTCTTTCACATAAGAATATTGTACTGATAGGGCACCAGTGTGTATCACAGACATCATTTCTTCCCATATCAAAGAACTGTCTTTGCTTCTTTGGATTTGTGATCATGGATTGAGAATAAACTCAGATGAGCACAAGCTTTAGTGTTAGTCACAGAAAATGATGGTTCCTAACTTGCAGTTGAGATAGGCCTTATTTAAGAAATAATTATTATAAATAATTATTTGGCAAAGATAACATATTAGCTTTCTTTAGCTTTAACACTAAAGAAGTAACTACTGTCTTAAGAAAAAGGAAAAAAGTTTCCAACTTTTATCTCCATACTATTTGCTTCTCATTAAATTATAATCTTCATGGAGGGACAACAGACACATCACACTGCCTGGCAACATGAATTTTCTTGGGAAGTCATTTATAAAGCCATCATCTCTCACATGGTAGGCTACTAGAGAAAACAATCCTTTGCCATATAAGCTATGCGACAATAATTAGAAAATTATTTCATTGCATAGTCTCTCACTTGGTGGGTTACGTGTAATTGCTGTTAACTATTACGAATTGTTTACTAGCTATATAACCTACCCAGATGTGCAAACTGCTAAGCCATTTTTAACAGAGGAAAGAACAATGTCATAAGTACTTTAATTAAAATAATATTAACAATTATGTAAAGAGAGAAAAGGAGAGAAAACATCTTTTCTGCAGATGCTACAGATCACAGCAAATGAATATCATACATTAGAATGGAATTCAGATTCTCAGAACACAGAATGTATCCATTAACTGCAGCCACTTTGTAAATTAAATCACATTAACACAATCTAACTGGCCTTTATAAATGGTCCCAAAGAACTGCAGAAAAAGTGAACCTTCTTTGCCACCACTTCTTAACACTACACTACCAGCTAGTTTCCATCTAATTAGGACCTTTTATAAAACTTGATTTTGATTCCAGTATTGCCTTATTATAATGTAAGTGCTATTTTAAAAGACACTAATTTTCATATTTCTGGAGTAAAAGACACTTCATTACTTCTTTACATATTAACAGCAAACCTACTACTAATAGATTACTAATAGAATTGCTCCGTTAGCTAAAAGAAAAACATAATGGATATCTCTGGGTTCGCAGATGTTCTTCTTTCTTCCAAAAAGGGACTCAAGCAAGAAACAGCAAGAGCAAAGCAAACTGCAAGCTCGGTTATTTGTTTTGAAGTAGATGAGAAGAAATTTTTTTTTTTTTACTAATTCTTCAAGTTTATACCGGTACTTTCTATGGGTGCCCTTTCTTCAGCTATCACCATGGACATCTAAAGAAAAAAGAATTTACTCAAAGTTTTTGGTGTGAAGCTTTAACTGGCAACATTCCTGATCATTTCTTGCCTCCTTACTAGAAAGCAGAAAAGGGCTTTTAAATGCACATAAAACAGAAAATTGCAAACAATAAAATGTGCAACTTACTGCAAACTCAGTTTTGATAACTGAAAAATTTTAAGCAGCTACCACGAGGAATAAATAGCCATAAAAGTTCAGATCGACTACCCGTGACTTTCCCTTTGCTGTCAAAGAAGGGCTGATGAGAAAGCCAATGAGCTGCTCTGCTACAACGGTTAATTAGGACACAGCGGAGACTAAATCAAGTTGCTGGGAATGGACAGTTCTCTAATAATGATTACAATGGGGTGTGAAGAGGTTAGCAAACTAAATGACACTTTTGAACAGAGGTAAATCATAATCATTTCATTATAGTACATTAAAATTAAAAAAAGCTTACTAACAGGTTCACGGGTGAGAAATATTCAAATTATCTGTTCTCACCGTTCAGAATAGAAATTTATGGTGATACCAAATATAACTTTGCTTTGTGACATAATTTATAATTTAGAAAATTCTCAATTTGCAAAAAATGCAAAGCTATTAAAAATAAATCTTCCAATCAATTATCATGATTTAAAAAAACCTAAATATATTACAAACATATTTTTGGCCCACAAAAAGAAACTTCAATAAATACAAAATAGGGCATATAATGATTTCATACAGTCATATGACATTTCCCCTCCTTAATCTCAGGCACGTGGTATCTGCATAATGCCTGCTGATCACCATCATTCCTTTAAAAAGCAGAGAAAGAAAAGCTTTCAAAAGAGGGACTGGTTAGAATTAGCATGGCATAAAGAGAATACATATAGGAAGTAGGAAAATACATCCAAATCTTTACCTATTGAAAAGGAATTAAGATCAAATATTCCCTGACAAATGAATCATTATATCACATCATTAATAGATATGTTCTCTCTACTCATCTTTTAAAATATATATATGTAAATTAGACTAGACTCAGGTATAAATAGCCAATGGTATCTCAGGGAACAGTGAACCGTCTCAGCAAAAGCAGAGTACAGATGCCTTTAAAATCTAGTTCCACCCTTTTGGGGAGAGGAGGAGGGGCAGGGGAGAAGGCAGGTAAAAAGAAAACTCACATATTCATTTCATAGTCACCAACTTACTAAACTACTCAATATGATTTTTAAGCCTAAAATCCTGGTACTTTAAAACAATTTCCCCAAACTAAAACCTAAGTACTTAAATTATTTTAAAAGTACCAAACAGTGGGTAAAATTTATGTCTCATTTCCAAAATCGGCTTTGAAAGAAACTTTAATATGTGTATCCTTCAGATATTACTTATCACTTCACAACTGGTACATTGATTCTACAAGTGTCTTCAACATTTTACAAATCTTACCAAAGAATCACTACTGTAAACATGAAAAGTTAAAAAGCAAAAGATGGATCAAGAAGTTCACAGATCGCATCTTTCCAAATCTATCTGACCTATCCCGCTTTTCACATCAAAATATCTTCTTTAATTACATCTTGAGAATGTATTCCATGACAAAGAAATTTAGGAACAAATGCATGTCTAAAAAGGCAACAGAACCACCAGACCTCAGAATCTCAGCAACTCTGCAGTCACTCCAGGCAAGCTTTTTACGACGTCCCCACAGCACTGATATGAATTCAGCCTTTTGTGTTCCTGGCTAACTTAGCAGAAAAGGGTTGTGCTGTTCATCATGAGACCAGACTATACCCACTTCTCTTTTCAGGAAACTCAGTGGGAAAGAATGACCAACTTATTAGGGCTGTGAAATGTGGGAAAGGAGAAGAGCCTTACTCATTAGGAAAAAAAAATAACAATGGGACAGCTGCTTCCTGCCCTGCACAAAAACACACACGTGGGCGCACACATACACACAGGCAGTCAAAAGACTAATTTTTTTCTTTTTAATTAAACATGATCACAATTAGGAATGGAATCCTGGCCTTGTGTGGTATTTAGCAGTTGGTGCTAAGTCAGAGCCTCGACCTCCTCTCCACACCATTTGCTACGTCCTACACAGAGGGTTTCAATGAATAGGATTCACTCTATCTAGAACCACCTACGTAAAGACCTGGTAATAGAATGGAAAGCATTGATCTGAATACTAGGAAATAGTAAAGGGCACTGGTAATCTGAGGTATCTTCCACTTCTAGGACTTGCTGCTAAGTCAATTCTATCCAGTCACTGTGCTGAGCCACTAAGGAAGCCACTGGGGTAGAGTGAACCTGCCAGGAGGGAATGAGCACCAGTGCAAAGGAGCACATGTGAACACTGAAGCGCGGTCCACTGCAGGGTAACCTGTTTAACTGGGAAAGGGAGTTCCCCTCTAGCCCCCATCTGTTATTTTTAAAATCTTCTTTAGGAAAAGGGGAAAGGGGTGATAAAGAGGAAACAAAGATAGAAAACACCAGGTTCCCCACCTGCCTGCAAACACACAGACACGCTCAGTTAGGGGAGGTAAAGGGAGAAGATGCATTATTGGTACTTGTAGCTGTGGCACCTGTTACTGTGAAGCCTGTAGGAGGGGCTATAGAGCTGTGGCTGGGCTGCAGGTCCTTAGGAATGCCACTGTGAGAACTCAGCTGGTGGCCGAAGGCTGCGCTGAACTGAGGGAGTTGCTGCTTGGGAGAGGTGGAGGCCATTAGTTCAGCAGAAGGCCCCATGCCACTGAAGCTGGTCTGCGGTAACCCCGGAAGCACACTGGAGCTGCTGGGGGTCACGGTGGCGAAGGCAGGCTGTGTGGTCTCTGAGTTCGAAGTGGTGGGTGGCGTGGATAGGGAAGTGGAAAGAAGATGTCCATCTGCGTCGAGAAGGTTGCTAAATGGAGAGGGCTCTCCAAGGTTGACAGGGAGATTGCCCCAGTGAGTTCTGGGGTTTACGACTCCTCCAAGTGGCACCTCAAGTTGGGTTGGGAGCAAGTGTTGCGCCATGATGGGCATCTCTGCTGAAAAGGTAGCTGCCATGTTATCACCAGAGAAAGATGTTGTGTGGGGAGAGGTGATATGGTCACTATAGGGAGACGGCACGTGCTCACTATCATAATGGCTTCCATGGGGCGAGGAGTGTGAATGATCACTGCTGTATTGCTGTCGTGAGGTGATTAGGTCATCTGCCTTGCTCAGCAGCTGGGCAGGATGTGGCCTCTGGGAGGCATGGCTGCCATCATGAAGTCCATGAAACTGTCCTGGGAAGGCTCTCTCCCCAAGTGCACTCTGGCTGATCAGAGTGGCAGAAGTAAGGCCAACGTTGGCTGGGGCAGAGAACTGCCCTTGGATCTGCCCTGCCAGGGGTGTAGGTGGGTTAGACAAGGTAGCAGAACGGAGCAGGTTCTCATCCAGCTCTAGACTAGAAAAATTGTCGTGTACTATGCGCCCATTCAACAGCTCCCCTAGGTCCGTGTTTACTTCTCGGCTCAAGGACTGAATTCCTGAAGCTCCACTACCTGTGGAGAACACCCCTATTCCTCTCTCTGACAACTCCTGGACTGGCACACCATCTGACTGGGAAAGTACCCCCATGGTACTCAGGCACTCGAGAGAAGTTACAGCCTGCAAAGCCCGTTCAAGTTCCTCAGCCTCTTCGGTAGTTGGGAGGAGGTCTCCATTCTTTCCTGAGTAAACAAAAGCCATCGACAATCAGCGGAGCTTCTACCTGTCTCATACCACAAAAAACATACATTTGAATTATTTTTTAACACTATTCTATTAAAGGGAGGCCCTGCTGAAAATAGAAGCATCCAAGGGTTGGATTGGAAGGAAAAGGGGAAATATTAATCTGCAGGACAGGTCTGAAATGCCAAGCCTCCCTGGAGCTTGTACCCCATCTTTGGTTTACTTACAGTTCTCTCAAAAATTATCTTATTGACGTGAGGAATTCTTAGGGATTCTGAGGACTGTCAATTTAAAATTCATGGTGACTACTTGAATACACACTTTTTACCTAAAGTTAAAGTCATTAAAATAGAAAACATATCTTATTGGTTTAGATGTTAGACAAAAGGCCATGTAGAAGGAGACCACCAAGTTATTCTACTCTTAGTCTCTTTCAGCTGAAGGGACAGCTGTGGAAGACAAGGATGCAGAAATTCATACATATATCTTAGCACAACACTAAGCACTCAGCTCATTTCATATGTTATCTTTTGCATTACTCTAATCCTTCCTTCTTATTCTTCTCTAATTTCTAACTGATTTTCATAAAATGAAAGCCTATGGGCCTATACTGATTTCATTTCTAATATAAAAAAAACCCTACTTTTAGGAACTTGATTAATCAACACAAAAATGTTTGGTTTTTAATAGTGAAAGGAACATTCCTAAGAGTATATATATTTCCCCTGAAAGCACTAGAGAATTGGGGGGATTAAGCAAAATTTGTTTTGGAAAAGTGGACCTCAACTGAAGTACACTGTACTTCATTAAAATCAGGACAAGTTCTTAAAGCCTTCAATAAATTCAAATTTAAAATGTCTTTGCTTAAAAATAAAATGAAGTAAAATTACTCATTTTAAAGGAACCAGGTTATAAATCTAGCTATTAAACTATCAATCTACTAAGCCTAGGATATGATGAAACCAATTGCACATTCCTTACCTTCTGGGAAGGGTAAAATAACTTTAGCCGCATTAAATTTTTCTTCTAAAGTGAAAGACATTACATGTGAGGAAGAATATGCATCTCAAAACACTATTTCCCTTTTTAAGAACTCATTTTAAAACCATTTTCTTGAATCGCAATATTGACTATACCTTCAAAAAAATCAAAATCCTGTAAGTCATCAGGTAGCCGGGGCAGGACATCTGAAAAGTCCTCCTGGTTCAATTCCAAGTCATGTGGAATGTCAGTGATCTCATTGGCAATGTCATCCGGCAACTCATCAGCGCTCAGCTCTGGCGTGGATGGGCTCCTGGGGAGGATGACATGGTTGGCCCCACCACTTCCCTTTTACCTTCACACCAATGTCACCAAGGCAAAGTTGTAAACATGAAAATGCGAAATCCTAACTCAAAATGTCTCTTTTCCTACTTTAAGGAAATTTGAAAGCAAACAGACCTCACTATAAGTGGTCACATATTTCCACAACCTTTACTCGTCTTTTAAGACAACCATTTCCAGATAATACCTTCACTTAGAATAAATTACAGTTCGGTGTAGCAAATGTGTCTTAATACTATTATAAAATTTCAAATCTGGTCAACATAATGATTTTAAAAAATAAAATAAACCAATATGAAAATGTTTAGCTGAAACAGAAGCTTCATTCATCTGGTCAAAAAGCGTACCCCTGCCAAATTTAATGATGCATCAGATTTATGATGAAATATTTGTTGGAACATATACGGAATTTCTGTTAAAACAGAAAAATCTGATAGTAGACAATTAAATTCTCAATTTCAACATCTGCTCTCATTTTAACCACAAGCTTTAAGTCAGATCTAACCCAGTCAGATATTTGGTAAAAATTGTACTGAAAACTACAAAGTTAAGATTGATATCTGAATGGTTTCTGTAGCGTAGCTCCAGCACTAAAAGGTAAATGAAATTAGATGCTGAGAACGACAAGAACACGCAAAGGAAGCGTAAACTCTGGTGCCGTCACTGACCGGATGTGAGAGGCCTCCACGGGCAGTGAGACGCTGGTGGGCATGCTGAGGTTCCCTTGGGGTACTGCAGGGGGAATGGGTTTTTGGGGTCGACGAGGAACACGCCTTCTCTTCTTCTTGTGTTTTTTGGTAAGTGCAGGAGGCTTTGTTTTTTTCCTGGGTTTCCTCTGCTGCTGGTGCTGAACTTTACGGGAGTTATCTCCTCTCAAGAAATTATCCTTTGGAATGAATAAAAGGGTATTTTTAAACTGAGATTATTTGGAAAAAACGTAACAACTACCTAAAAAAAATACTTGTATCTCTTAATATTCTGTACAATGACTAAAACATACTGTATACGTAAAACTATGTATAACAATAAGCAAATAAATAACTCATTTTTTGTTTAACTTAAATCAATTCAATATATACATATAGTTCATTCCACAATTAAAGGCACTGAAATAGGTGCTATAGTATAAAAAAATGAAGAAAATTTAATTTGCACTCTCAAAGAATTTATTCTCCCATGAGAAAAACATAAATAGAAATATACATAAATACAGGACAGAGAAAATTGGTCAATAGTGATATAAACACATTCTATGGGCACACAAAAAGATAATCTATTATTTTTAGTTTTGTGAGATTAAAGGATAAGTAGGATTTTAAGTCACTGGAAGTAGAGAGAAAACTTATTTTACGCTGAAGAAAATGGCAAAAAAAAAACAGACAAAAACAATAGCAAATAACTGGGTTTGACTAGTGCTTGGGGCATAATGGAGGATAAAATATAAAGTAAGCTGTAAAGAAATTTGGGACCAGATAGACCATGTATGACTTCGAATACCATGTTAAGGATTTTAAACTTATAGGCAAAAGGGTAATGATTTGTGATATGAGAAGTAGCCAGACTTAACAAATGTTTTAAAAGGATTAACTACCCAGACAGCAATATATATTGATAGCTCTAAGTGTTGGAGACAACAATTCCAACCAAAGAGCTACTTTAACAGTAGATATAAGATAAATGGCTAAGATAGAGTGAGTGGGAATAGAAAAGCAAAGGTCTACCAGGCAGAATACTCATGATTTGACAGCTCCTTGGATGTGGTGAGGATGAAGGAATATAAAACTCCAGAAGGAGAGATTTAAGATGGCGTACAATGTAGAGGCTGTACACGCCTCTTCTAGTGACGACACAAAGTTGTAACAAAACTAGAGTAACCAGTACATGGAGTTGCCAGAGATCTGGCTGGACAGAAGCCCTACAACTAGGTCACTTCAAATAACAGGTCACCTCAAAATGGTACAAGGGGCAGAGACACAAAATGGCCCGGTCCTGCAATCGCGTATGGCAATGGAGAATCAGGAGGGTTGTCTTGGCTGCAGAGCCACCTCCCCCTACTTAAGGAGCAAGGGGTCCCGGCCCAGAGATCCATGCCAGGAAGAGAAGTCTCCACAACTCCTGGCTATGAAAATCAGCGGAGGTTACAGCTGAGTTAGATGGACGGAGGCTGCCACCTGGCATTACTCTAACAGACTCCGTCACTGGGGCAGCTGCTTGAAGGGCACTAGAGACATAAGGGGAGGTGCTGAGCTATCAGGCTTCAGGGCAAGGGCTGGAGGGGCAGCTGCACCCAGACAGAGGTACAGGCAGAAGCCACTGTTCCTTTGTTGAGCTCTCCCCACTCCCAGCCTACAGACACATATGCCATCAACCTGGATAATACAGATCACTCTGCCCAAAGAATTCCCTGAGACTCAGCCTCTGCCAACCTGTGGGCCCACCCAAGCTGCTTCCAGTGATTTATTCTACACAAAGGGGCTGTCTTGTTTCCTGATGTGAACTTTCATAAAATCTCTCAAAGGCTCACATAAGCCAAAGCAGCAGCATCTGGCCTCAGCATGCCCTGTACCTCTTACTGAGCAACCCCAAACCCTGCATCAGTGGCAGCTGGCCTCCTTTTCTGACTTGGCCCCTTGAGGCACCTATAAACCCAGCACAGGTGGCAGCCATAAGTGGATTGATTGGTGACTCAAGTGGTCCCAGAGGTGCACAGGCTGTGGCTGAACTTGGCCTACAGCTGGACCCCTCTCAGGTCTGTGCCAAGGGTCCCTACAGGACACCTATTACATAAAACCACTCCATTAAGGCCAGTGGACTTAGTAGCCCTACCTAGTACATAGGAACAGACACCGGAAGGTAGCCAAAATGGAGAGACAAAGAAACGTGTCCCACATAAAAGAACAGAAGAAAGTTCCAGAAAAAGAATTCACCAAAATGGAGACAAGCGATATACCAGATTCAGAGTTCAAAACACTGGTTATAAGGATGCTCAAATAACTTAGAGGAAGAGTAGATGAATTCAGTGAGAACTTTAACAAAGAGATAAAAAGCATAAAGATGGAGATGAAACATATAATAGGGAGCCCGTCAGAAATGAAGAATATAATATCTAGATAAAGAGTACATTAGAGGGAATCAACAGACCAGATGAAACAGAAGATCGAATCAGCAACATAGAGGACAGGGAAGCAGAGAACACCCCATCAGCAACAAGAAAAAATAATCCCCCCAAATGAAGATAGTTTAAGAAGCCTCTGGGACAAAGTCAAACATACCAACATTTTCATCATGGGGGTATCAGGAGGAGGAGAGAGACAGAGCAAGGAACTGAAAACCTATTTGAAAAAATAATGATGGAAAACCTCCCTAACTTGGTGAGGGAAATAGACATACAACCCCAGGAAGTTCTGAGAGTCCCAAACAAGATAAATACAAAGAGGCCCACACCAAGACATATTATAATTAAAATGCCCAAGGTTAAATTCAAAGAGATAATCTTAAAAGCAGAAAGAGAAAAGCAATTAGTTACCTACAAGGGAACACCCATAAGACTTTCAGTAGATTTCTCAATAGAAACTTTACAGGCCAGAAAGGCTTGGCACAAAATATTCAAAGTGATAAAAACCTGGGATCTACAACCAAGATTACTTTATCCAGCAAAGTTATCATTTAAAATCGAAGGACAGATAAAGAGCTTCCCAGACAAGAAAAAGCTAAGAGTTCAACCCAGTATCACAGGAAATATTGGAGGGATTTAAGAAGAAGAAAAAAATATGTATCAAAAGTCTAAATAAAGAATGGCCATAACTACATATCTATCAACAAGTATTCCAAGTGAAAAAGAATTAAATGCTCTAGTCAAAAGATAGGGTGGCTGAACAGATAAGAAAACAAGACCCTCATATATTCTGCCTACAAGAGACTTCAGATCAAAAGACACACAGAGACTATAAGCAAGAGGATGAAAAAACATATTTCATGATGGAACTAGGGGGTTGTGTGCTGAGTGGAGTAAATCAGATCCTTCGAGAAAGATAAGTGCCATATGATTGCACGTATATTTGTAATCTAAAGAACAAAATAAACAAATAGAAACAAGCTCATAGTTACAGAGAACATTTTGAGGGTTATCAGATGGGAGGGAGGTTAAGAAGTTTGATGAAAAAGGGGGAAGAGATTAAGAAGTACAAATTGGTAGTATAAAATAGTCATGGAGACAGAAAGTATAGCATAAGAAATATAGCCAATAATATTGTAATAACTATATATAGTGTCAGAGGGGCACTAGGTGTATTGGGGTGATCACTTTGTGAGTTATACAGATGTCTAATCATTATGTTTATACATGAAACTAATATAGTATTGTTTGCCAACTATAACTGAAAAATAAAAGATCAAATTAAAAAAAAAAGAAAAACTCTAAAATGTCTCTAGGGTTTCTAGTTTGGGTAATTGTTAGATAATGAAACCATTAGTTGGGATAGAGAACATAGCAGAATAAATAGATTCAGAGAAAAGGAATTCAGTTTGGCTCACATAGAATCTGAGTTATCAGGATGCTCAGGAAGTAAAAGAAAACTGTATCTGGTGCACTGAAATAAAGAAATAGAACGAACGTAGACTTGTAAATCATGACATAGCAAAAGTCCTTTTAGTAACTGATATGGACCAAGCAGAAAAGGTAAAGAGAAAAGACGATAGGGACACAGCTTTATAAAACTGCTGCAATTGACTGAGTAGGTAAAGGAAGAAGAAACTGACAATATAACTAGCTTTTTTCGGTAGCATCCTAAAATCTGAATGCTGTATTTCATCAATTCCAAGATGTATATTTTAGTATCTTTGCAGTTGGGGAGCATTTTACAATAATGGCATCTTGTAATTGCTGTCAGCCAGGTGATGGTCATTATAGTTGGCACTGTGCACACATGCTTGAAGTTGGTCGCAGCTCTTTGTACTGTCATTGTTTGAATTAAGATCTATGCATTATTGGTTTTACACGTAGAGGGAAAACTGTTGTGTATGCAGAAAGGCACAAAGTGCAGCAGGGTATAAAACTGTTATTAGTGAAACAAACATTCATTATTGAAGAACTGATCACAAATAATGACAAAGAAGAGAAGCTATGTTACAGATGATGTAGGCAGCATTTTTTTCTCTCTTGGTGGTATATAAAACATTAGTGGTTTTTACAAATAATGTCATCTTTGATTTGATTGATTCAGTAATAACTCAAATACATAAAGAGTATAGAAAATAGTATTTGAAGACTAATAACTATCAGTAGCATCAAACGAATTCAAAACAAGAATAAAATTGAAGCATTTTTAGGAAATCTTTTACTAAAAGTTTAATCCCAAATACTTAATTCAAAACATAATCATGGGCTCAAGTCAAAATACACATATTTATAAAACAACAAAAAAAGATGCTGCTTCTAAGTTCTTTCAGCGCAACACTTGAGATCTACTACCATGTCCATTATTTAATTTGACAAACTGTGATTGAGCAAGTACAGTACTCACTAGTTTGGTAGTGGCATGGGGAGAAAGCATCCATTTCAGGTTTTCTCTCTAGGTCTAGTGCAGATATGAGGCAAGAGAAAGCTAGAGAGCACTAACCCAACATACACAAGTCCTATTTGTAAGACTCCCAGTATCATCTAGTTCTGGTCCTAGTTTGTGTCTAAATTCTCCTAAGTTTATGCCTCATAGCCCAGCATCATTTTTGGTAATGTGCCACGTATACCACACAGAACTGCTCATGACTGAGGCCCTGCTTTGCTCTTGGCAGTCCCTCACTTAGCTAGAGCCCAATATCCTAGAGGCTTTCCTAATATAGACTGTTCACTTACCCACACTATTACAAACACTATTCACCCTCAACTTTCTCACTGTCTACTTATATGTCAGGACAATGCACGGGACTAACTTTCCATCTGTTGTATGGTCCATCATTCTTATTGAATACCATGTTTTGCCTGTCAACCTGGACTTCCTGCAGCGTGAGTGTCCTAGCCAGTGTCCAAGCCTAGTTCTGAATCTCAACCCCTCCCAGCTATGAGCCTAATAGTTAATGTGTTCAATAACCACTTATTGAGCATCCTTGTTCTAAGCACTGGGGATACAGCGATGAACAGAAACTGTTCCTGCCTTTGTGAAGTTTACATTCTAGTAGAGGGATACAGACAATAAAACAAAAAAAATTAATAAATAATTTAATATTTGGCAAGTAAAAATATGAGGAAGAAAAATAGGGTACAATAAAGATAAAAAGTGACAGAATAGAGGGAAGGCAGACTTATTTGATGAAGTGACACTGGATCAGAAATCTGAATGAAATGAAGAAGTGATGCATACAGAAATCTGGGAGAACATTCTAGGAAAGAAGAAAACTAAATGCAAAGTTCCTGAGGTGGGAACACTAAAGTGTTCACCAGTGTTGCTTGAAATACCAGAAGTGACAAGAGGATATAAGATGAAGCTAGAGAAGTTGCAAGGGCCAGATCAGGAAGTGGCTCATAGGCTATGTTTAAGAATTTTGGATTTAATTTTCAATGTGATGGATTAGGGGACTAAAATGATCAGATGCATACTCTAAAAGGCCTGCTATAAAGGTGACATACTATGTGATGCCATTTATAAGACATTCCAAAAAATATAAATTCTATGAACAGAAACAGATCAGTGGTAACAGAGGAAATGGTTGATTACAAAGGGATAAAACAAGAGAATTTTGGTGCGTGATACAACTGTTCTATATCTTAATTATGGTGGTGGTTATATGACTGTATGCACTATCAAAACTCATAGAACCATACACCAAAAAGAGTGAACTTTACTGCACGTAAATTCAAAGACTCACAACCTACTCTGGCTAGAATGTGGACAACACACCTGGGTGCTGGCAAGAAGAAGGGAAACCTATTAGGAGACTATAATAATAAACCAGGCAAAGATGATGAAGGTACTAAGGCTAAAATGGTGGCAGTGAAGTTGGTAAAATATGTTTAGATTTAAGATACAGTTTGCAAGTAGAGCCAAGAGATTTGCAGAGTTTTTATCACCCAGTATAAATCCCTCACAGTGGGGGACTGATGGGGTACAAGTGTTTGCTATACACTTTTGTAATTTTTAACTTAAAGTAAAAATAACTTAAACTAGTGTCAGATTCTGTAATTATGTTCAGGAAAAAAAAACATTTTCAAAACTTTGAATTGTAAATACCACTTAAAACCCTGATTAATATTATTTTATGACTAACTGTATTATGCTAATTCAACCTATTTCCCTAGCTGAATCTGCCTAAGCAGAAATATTTAATCAGATGAAAAAATAAACTGCTTTCAATTTCTTTCAAAGCATTCACATAATAGTTGTTATACTAATCGGAAACCTACTAAATCAATGAAGCAGATGCAAAAGTATTGCCTCCCTATTTAATAATATTTTCCTAGTCTTATTAGAAGTATGCTGAATAGTGTAGCTTTAAAATCAAAATATACAACTGGGATCATTTAGCTCAGTGATTTGAAAGATGCAATGCCCATATTACCAAACGTCTGTGAAATCATCAATGAAGGTACACAAAAGTGGTTCAAAAACATAAAAATCATTCCTCAATCATGATAAAGTCTGAATACACTAATAAAAATGTCTAAATTTTAAAGGTTTTTAAACTAAAATGGAAAAATAATTATTCAACATCTGTATATGTATACATTAGTATACAAATTTTCAAAAGATATGGCCCATATGGGAAATTAAAAGAGGCCAGTGAACTAATAGAAGGAAACTGAGGTCCAAAAAAAATGGATTATTAGTCCTTGTTAAACACTTAACTGGTGGCAATGCCAGGATCAAAAACTTAAACTATTAGGTCCTGATCCAATGGCCATTCAGTGACACTGATACATTCCTAAGAACTATAAAATGCTTACTGTGGGCACAAATTTCTTACTCAATTTTTAGTACATATATCCTGCAAACAGCAGAACTCAATAAGTGTCTGGTGAATTAAACAATAAAAACGCATTCATTTTAAATAACTATATAATTCAAATAGTTTACTAATTCAGACTTGTCTCTCCTCCAAATTATTCTGAATTAATTTGGGCTCATGATACTAGTATTAAGAAAAGCAATAATTAAGTTCAGTAGAATTACAGAAAGGTTTGGCTTTTGGCCAACATTTTATCTAATATCTAAGACATTCACAGAATTATAAAAACAAAAACAAAAATAAAAAACCCTAGAGTGAAATGGGGCAAAAGCGAGCTTGGGAAATCTGCTACATATAAGAAAATACATTCTAAGGAGAACAGAGGTAGAGAATGGGGATTGATAATAAACAGAATAACCATATTTAAGTAACTACTAAAGCAGTGTTATTTTTTAAATGAAGATATAAAATTAATTCAGTGGATTATGATCAGCAATTTTTAAAAAATAGAACAGAACAGACTATGAAGTATCAGGTACTAAAAGTACTATTTCATAAAACTTTTTTCAGTGATTTATATATACACAGTTTGTACTGAGTCACAAAATACCTCCTCCTATGGATAGCTATCAAAAGTTTGAAAGCCTATGTTGCAGAAATAAAATCTGAACTTACCATTTTTTTGGCATGTTCTTCACACAGAGGTGTCTGGTGTGTGATGTCAAATACAGGCACAGAGCACTGCTGTCCATCTGCAAACTTGGCTGTGCAGCTTGAGAAGAGCTGCTGAGAGCGGTTCAAGAGGATATCTGGGTATTTTTAAGTTAAAAATAAAATACACTGAAACTCTATTTGAGTGTTTAATTTTTATTAAAAGTTTTCTTCTTCCCTTACTTGTGTTAGTAAAGTATAAATGCTTACTATCTATAAAAGCTAAAGAATCAACCTGGCGACTGATATGGAAAAATGATAATAGTTTTATCATCATTATTTATCAGAAGATACTCTGATACAGGGTCTGTTTTACTAATATGGTCCTAAACATGGGTCTCTTTTATGGTCATTCTGATTTCTATTATTTGGAGAAGCAGTCATTTCCTTCTTAATATACTAACTCCTAAAAGTTCCACTATAATGGTTAAAAAAACCCCACAAAACTCAACTTTAAGGAAAACTTCTGCATATGATACTCATCAAGAAGAATAAAAATTTAAAGATATAATCCTAAAAAACTCATCTACCCGAATTTGGATGTTTCACATCTCATTTCCAACACCAAACTCAAACTTATAACTTACGAAAAAAGACTTTTAAACCAAAACTATACTATTAAAATTTGAACATCAATTTTACATCATCCACATTTTTAAGCATCTATGCTTTTAGCCAATAACTATATTTCCCCCAAGTTTATTTTTTATCTATTAAGGAAATATCTCTGTTTTGCCTTTACGCTTTTATCGTTAAGACTCTTTATAAAGCCTTTATTGCTGCTGAGATAGCTGTAAAAATACAACTCCAAGAACAGAAAGGAGGGCAAAAGTCAAGCAGATTAGTAAAGAAGAGTAATTGTTACTATATAAAATTTTTAAATGCTACTCAATTATAAAAGTTTAATAAAAGTGAGAGTAGTAAGAGTTTACAACCGGCCTACCACCCTTTAACATAGGCTTTCCTCAAGTATATTCTGTCTTAAGAGATCTTCTTACCTAGTCAGTGATGCTTATCTTTCATTCATCTTAAATTGGCTCTGTACTCAATACAAATAGCAAATTAAACCCATAACAAAAGGCATACTGTCAAACTGTATAACTTTCTTGGAAGGCTAAAAACAGTTTTTGAATAATATGATTTGATTTTTTCCATCACTGATGGTTATAGCTGCTGCTTAAATACTACCTAGAATCCTCAGAAGATGGGAATTCTGTTAACAAAATTTAATTAAGTGACATATTGGAAAAAACTGCTACTGGCTGTCAATTTTGCTTATTTTGATACAATTCTTAATAAAAAGAACTACAACAATATAAGTAGAAAAAAATTATTCAGAGGACAGCATGAAAATTAGAAGTCATATAAAAATTATTTTAAACATTAAATAGTTATGATTTTAAAAGTCAAGAGGATACGCTGGAAACAATGTCTGGTGAATGGAAGGGCTTTGTTAGTGCACTGTTCACCCTTCACTGTTCCACTGCATGCTGCTGCTTCCACCTCCTTCAACTTGGTCCGGCTTATGCTAAAACAGGGGGCAAAAAAAATTTTTTTTAAATGCTTTAAGAATCCAGGGCAATTTTTCAACACTGTTACCACAATGTAACACCAACATTTTACCTCTTTGTAGTCATTAAACAAAATGTAAACATGGGTTACAATGACCAGTTCCTATATTTCCCCAGTCTGCAAAACAATTAACATTATAATTAGTTTCAACTATGTCTATCTTTTTTTTTAAAGTGATATTCTTGTTCCTTTTACTTCACAAAGAGATAGTAGTGATGAAGAATAGGAGACTAAATCAGTCAGACCCAGTTCTGAAAATTAGCTTTCTCTTACTAGTTGTGTGACCTTGGGCAAGTTACTTAGCCTTGCTTAAGCCTTAATATACTCACCTGTAAAGTGGAGATAAGATAATACATCTAAAACACCATATACAGTATACAGTATGGTACATAGTAAACAGCCAATGATTAACCATTATTGCATTATCATCACCATTGAATTTTGATCATGTCAAGCTGCTAAACAGTTATTCTGTAAAGAACTTGATCTAAAACATGAGGAAGAGGATACAGAAATGGCTGATGCTCTCATCTTCCAAAATGCGCTTACTTTGGGCATTCTTTTTTTTTGACTTTCTATTACATGTGCAACTCCATCTTTCATTAAATGCTACCTCTACTTTGTACATTTAATATTTAAATATTTTAATCTTATTTTAAATTTTTCTGAATAGGAAATATATATAGTCATGTGGTTCCAAAAAAATCAAAGAAAGCTATCCTTAGTTTATGTATCCTTCCACAGTTTTATACAAACATAAAAAAATTAAAAATACTTAAATTCTTAATAATACAAAAACTATCCTACCTATGTGACTATAAAACATCACAACTATTAAGCGTTTACACATGTTAGAGTATAGACAAAGAATCTGCTTAATTCACTGTGTCACAAGTTAGGCATCAAAAATAAAATAGCTTTTAAATTACTTCTAGTATCTTTCTAGGGATTTTAATGGAGTGACATTAGGTAGAGAAGGTTACAGAGAATCTTAATTACATATAATTTTACACAAAATCTAAATAAATGAATATTTCTTTTATAACTTTCACATAAACAGTAAATGCAAATAGAAAACCAGGTTCTGCGCTGCCATAGAAGTTGCTTTAAGAGTTCTGCAAGGTTTGTCAGGATCACAAGAGTGGGGAAGTGGGTCATTAACTTTAGCTCTGTAAAAATTATATACAATGTCAAATAAATGAAATGTACTATTTTGGCAGCTAAGCCCAGATTCTCTTAGTCTAGATTTAAATAGAAGGTAGCCCTCTACATTCAGCGAATAAATTCACTGAATAATTTGCTCAGCCACCTACCAAACCTAGTGCACAACGTGTTCCCTCATTTTCTTTACCCTAGACTTTAATGGACACCATTGGTTTTGTTTTTTTTTTTTTTAATCACCAATATGTTCCAACTCACCAATCTATCTTTAAAAATAAGCCCAAAATCAGAATTTCCATAACCCCTTAATGGATAATTAAGTTAAAAATGCCTGATATATTAGATACATTTTATTTATCCAAATAATCCCAACAAAACAAAGGGAGACTTACCCTAACATTTTGATGTTTTTTTCCTAATATGAAAACATCAACTGTAATCTTTCCTTTTGTATATCCTATATGAGATCCCCCATTAATGATGAAATTTCCACACAAACAACACTAGTTTCTGTAGGATTGTCCACTATAAGGTACTTAGATTTGGGTTTACATACTTTAAAGCTATTTCAACAGCTTATTCCATATATTCTCCAAAAAATATGACAAAGAGATAAGAATTTTTTAATGTTATTCAGTTTATATACAAACTATATTTTAAAAAATAGCTATTAAAAGGTAGCCATTAAAGTTCAAATTTCTAAAATGTTTAACAGCAACTTCTAAAATGTCTTTTGTGGAACTAGTCTTCATTAGCAAAAATATCAAATAGACAGAAGGCATTATCCAATTGACAGCTTTTACTGTGAACCTAAAATATAATGCAAAAAAATAGTTAGCTACCAATGCCAAGGAGTGATTCTGGCACATGTTAGATGATTATGAGTGATGCACTGGGCAATAAATTTTTACTAATCATGGGTGACATAACTAAATGACATCAAATAAATTTGAGAACTGTAACAAGAGTTCATCTTGGTATTTGTTTTGTGATACTTAGTTATCATAAAATTTTTTATAAATCACTATAGGTGATTTGAGAGATGTTCTCAAAAGGAAGGGGTTGCTTATACCAGTTAAAAACAATAGATAAATGTAGTTTTCTACACAAATACTAAATTGTCCCAAACTCATTCTAGTCCCTTACATATTTAACAAAGTCATAATAACATACTAAACTCAACATATACAATCTCTACATATATATAGCTTCATGCTAAACAGAATTAAGGTTTCTGTTGAAATTATACACTAGAAAGCATTATAGAAATTTGAGATATTATTTTAAAAACTATGTCAAACTGAGTAGTTTTTTTCAACAAATAGAGAACAGATGGCTCTTCTCTTGTTCAATTCTATTCATTTGTTCAACAACACTGGTGATTTAAGAACAAAATGTACATTGTTCCTCCTCTCATAGAAATTACTGTCTAGCCTGACAGACATACATTAATGAAAAGTATAAAATTGTACAGTGAAGCAGAATATAGAGCACAATAAGCATATATAATAGGGGGACCTAACTATAGTCATTAGATACGAATTGAAAAAGAGGTTACTTTTTTACAGAAAATATAATGGAAACCAAAAGACAGAAAACTGAAACGAAATTTCAAAAAATATATAGGTATATAAGAAATATGATCAATAGCTACAAAGCACAGGTTATTTTTAGTTTTCTGTTTTAGACCCTTTTTCCTCTCAAGTGACTCTGACCACTATAGAAAAATTACAATATATAGACTATAAAATTTTTTAAACTTTAAGTTATCAGTAATCCAACTATCTAGAGATAACCACTGCTAATATAGAGATATATTAGCAGTATGTATTCAAGGTTACCTGTAAATATAAGTAAAAAGCATGAAATAATAAACTTATTACAGAACTAAGCCTTCTAAATTTGAAAATTATTTCTTTAAACAAGATGTTTGGGAAATTTTCAATTCAATTAAGCCAGTATTTTCAAAAAGTACATAATCTAAGTAATTATGATTTAAGTTTTCACTACCTAAACGAACTTCCAAAAATAGTAATATACTATTATATTTTCATTGATATATCAGCTAACCCTACATTTCCAATATATGAATTTTCTTTCAATAAAATATTATGTAAAAATTATAAATCATGTTTTCAAAACAATCTTTAAGACCATAGGGGAACGGCTATGATATGTATGTATGTGTGTGTGTGTGTGTGTGTGTGTGTGTGTGTGTGTGTGTGTGTGTTTATTTGTCAAGTACTAACCAGGCCTGACCCTGCTTAGCTTCCAAGATCAGATGGGATCGGGCTTGTTCAGAGTAGCATGGCCCTAGACTATGATATGTTTTTAAGGGGGAAAAAAATAGACACATAAACAGTCAGATCTAACTTTGCTTAATTACGTACATAATATAGAAAAAGTCTAAGGATTGACATCTGTATTAAACCATTAAAAGTCATTTAAAATATCATAAAAAATGATCATAATTCAGTGTTAAATAGGAAAAAAAGCAGAAAATAAAAAATACATATAGCTTTTGTATAGATCTTGCTTTTTAATATAAACACATGGCTCACTGGAGACTTATACACATACACACATACACACACAACTCACATACACAGAAAAAGACTAGAAGGAAACAAATCAAAATGTTCATAGCATTCTTTCTGTTTTGTGAATGGTGACATTATGGAGATTTCCCCCTTCTTTTTTCTATTAAAATTTTTTTCATAATAAGCAAGTATCAAAACTATAAACAGAGGAATTTTTCCCCAAAAGAAATTCAACGTAATAAAATATTTTGAACACAACATGGGCAATAATGTAGATGTTAAAAGAAAATATATTTGAAAGAATACTAAAAAATAATGTAGGTAAAATGTAAAATGCTACTTTTGAAGTAAAAGAACTAAATGTTACTTTTAAATAACATAAATTTCTAAGCATTGTATTTTTTTTAAAAGACAGGTAACACTCTCTAGTCCTTTACTGAATAAATTCTCATCAAACTCTACCAAAATTACAGTAATGCTTTAATTTTAGTGTCAGCTCATGGCAGTATTAGTTTGCCACCCATGTAGAACTCTGTCTGAGCAACAAAACCAAAATGCAATGCATAAATATTTCATGCTTAAAAGCCCACCACCATTGTTGCCTCAACTATCTTCTCAAAAGAGACAAAAAACAGACCGAGACAAGCGTCCTAGAAACAGGGACTGTGGAGGGCTCTAACCTGGTTCGACTACACGCAGCTCTCTGCAGCTCTTGTATTAACTGACCAGTACACTCTGGCTCTCTGCTGGCCGCCTGCAGCAAGGCTTTCCTAAACGTGTGCCGGCATTTCTTTTGACGAGATTCTGCCCGCTCCAGGCGGCAGAGGTGCTTATATTTCTGCTGAAAGTAAGTGCAAAGTTGGGTCACCCTGGCGCTCCTACTCTCCGTATCATCATCATCTGACCTGGAAGGTGCAGAGAGAGAAGTGAACAATTGATTAAACATGAGGAAAAGCAGGGGAGGCAGAGTGGCTGGATGCACACGGTTAAATCTTGTGGCATGTGAGCACACAACAAAACTAGAGGAAGAGAAGTCCAGTAGAGCTGAAAAATAAGCACAATGTTTCAGCAATAAGTAAAGTGGTAGACATAAACCAATGCTTTAAGAAGCTTAACCTTGTTATTGTTAGCATGTCATAATCAGAGGATGTACTAGCATCTTCTAAATTTTAAATGACTAGGAATTCTCATTTAAAGAAACAATATATGTTCTTTACCTTTACTTAAAGAAAGTCTGACCAAATGACATGGCAGTTTTAAGATAATACTCAGCATAATTTCATAAAAGACAGGTAGGTCATAACAGAAAGAGCAGTGAATTCTAACAGCGCATTAAAAAGAGCTGCCCTTTTAGATGTACCGATTTTTAACTTTTTTTTTTCTTGCGAAGCACTTAAAGAAGTTTGATTGTAAGAATCACAATCATTTTACAGATTTTTTTTTTCTTTTAAACTACAGGAAATATCCTAAACATTTCATATACCAGATTTTTTTCTGTCATTACACTAATGTTAATTGATTGGTGGCCCCTGCTGGAGTGCTCTATTGAAAAGGATGCTTAAGGCACATCTAGGTTCAACAAGAGA
Source organism: Macroglossus sobrinus (assembly GCA_004027375.1). Lineage (NCBI taxonomy): Eukaryota > Metazoa > Chordata > Mammalia > Chiroptera > Pteropodidae > Macroglossus > Macroglossus sobrinus. Next base: position 644,956 of record PVKZ01000595.1, read on the forward strand.
GAGTGCTGTGGTTAGTTAGCAATGTCCACCATCAGTGAGGTTTAAAGGTCACATAGTTTTCTATGATCTCACTTTTTACTGTTACGAATAATGCACAATAGATTTGAAAACTGAACCATGTTATTTTAACTTCTTTCTCTTCAATCGTAACATAAATATATAGCACAACTGTGACTCTATAAACTATATATTATCTTACTAATCTTCTAAAAATGATTGCTTGATTTCTCTTCTTAGGGGATATCCCTCCTCTTTCCTTCAGCAGAGTCCACTAACAGGCTACTCTGTAAACTTCCATTTAGTATATGTCCCAGAAAAACATGTTCTCTTTAATACGCATTCTACTACAGATATACCAACTGAAGGCTCTTACTACTATCTTTCCATTTATTCAACATGCAATAGTTACTGTACGTCTATTATGTTAAGTACTATAGAGGAGACACAAAACATTTCAAGGAGTTTGTAATGCAATTTAGACAAGATAAATGCATCCCAAAAGTTAAGCAATCAAAAGAGAATAGAATTAGTAACTAAAACTGTGGTGACAGACAAACCAATGATTCAAATAGCTAACCTCAAAAGAAATATCTGGAGCTTTTTTAAAATTTCAGTTTCCCAAGACCTACCATAAGATTAAGAGTTTCCATGGGATGAGGCCCAGGAATCTTTATTTTGAATTGAAGATCCAACAGCAGATCTTCATTTGAGAGTTCTAGTTAGAGCCGTAAGTGCCATAAATATCTTTAACATGAGGTAGACAACAATAAGTGACATAAATACAGAAAAAGTGCTATGAAAGTTCAAAGGGTACATACAAGGATAAAATAACATGACCTAAGTAAGATACATGGATGAACAGGATGGGGAACAGCCAGTACTAAGTAGCTAGACTTAGCTAAGGTGTGGAGTAGGTAGGGTAAGGTAAACTTCCTAAACTTGAACACCACATATAATAAAGAACATGGTAGATTTTTAAGAAAAGAGGTAATAGTAATAGAGGTAATAGTAATAGTCATATGAGAAAGATGGTACGTCAGAAGCTATAAACAGAGGAAGAGATGAAAGAAGAGACAGCGAGGAATTATAAAAACCACAGGTACGAGATAACAAGGAGCCACACCAGGGTGGCAGCGGCAGGACTGAGATGAGCGGTTAGGGGCATGCATGCACACAACACCAACTCTGTGGGCTGGCCAAGGAAATGAAAGGGACAGTTTACCACGTAACAGTTTCCATCAGCAAAGACCAGGGAACAGGAGCAAGAGCAGATCTGGGGCAGGAAATAAATTCCATTTCAGACCTAGGGAATTTAAAGTACAGATGAGGTATCAAAGGGAAGGTGGAAAAACCATTAGAAATAATAAACTGGAACATATTTAGAAAAGAGATACAGGTTCCAGAATCAACAACTAACAACTGAATGACACAGGAGTGACTGAAAGTAGAAGACAACAGAAATAATAGAAAGAACAAGACATATAAGGGCAATTATCATTAAAGAATTAACTCAATTTGGTGACTGGATATGAAAGATAAGGAAGTCAATAATGACTCAATAACTTTGAATCTGCAGAGCTAGGAGAATGAAAGTGCCATTAATAAAGGAGGAAGAGGAGAAACTGCAAGACTTTAAAGGAAAGTAAAGCTAAGATGGGTAAATCACTTACTAAAATTGTTATTTGAAAAGACTATTACTACAGGGAGGAATGGCCTAGCTCAGTGGTTCTCAAGTTGATATGGAAAGATGCACCTGGATTCTACACTGTTATGAAAGTTTCAAAGCTTATTTATAATTTCTATACTTGCTGTGGGCCAGTAATCAGAAGTTTGCAGACTGCCAAAGGTCCACAGACCATCGGTAGCATAGCCCTAAACCAGAAAATCTCTAAGATGCCTCCCTCCCATTTGTAAGATGCTATGACATTAATATTTCAAACCTGGTTGCTGAGGAAAAGTAGCAAACTATGAAGAAAAAAGCCGATATTCATCATTTCCCAGCAGCTGACAAGGCCCGGCACCTACTGCATTCTCAGTATTTGTTAGTTTCCTTAAGTTTCCTCATCTGAGAAATTAGAGATAAAGCTAGCTGGTTTGCCTATCCCCTGAGGCTGTTAACAGAATGAAAAGAAATAACATGTGAAATCACAATATAAGTTCAAGTATTATTATTATTATTATTAATTATTAAAATGCTACTAATAATTTCAAATATAAGCAGTAAAGTCCAACCCTGATTCCCTAATACTTCAGGTTTATTTATCTGTCACCTCAAGGTATGACATGAAGCTCCCAAAAGAATATTCATTTTAATTCACTTTATTAAAATAAGAGCAAAAAGCTAACATCTCTGATACAAATAGGGGAGTCAAAAAGAGTCACACATATTGAAAAAAAATGAGTTTAATTTAGAAATGCTGAATTTAGGGTATTGGCAGAATATTCAAAGAGAATTATTTGAAAGGTAGTTCAAACTAAAAAAAAAGATCAGACAAGAGAAAAAGATTTGGGAGTTATTCACATAGAGATAACAGTTGAAACAACAACAACAAAAACAAATAAAAGACTTATGGCAATATGGCAATTTAGATACCCTAAGGCAGGGGTCTGGTACCCTTTGGTCAACTGTTAAGAACCAGGTCACACAGCAGGAGGTTAGCGGTGGCAAGCAAATGAAGCTTCATCTGTATTTGCAGCCATTCCCCAGCACTAGCATCACTGCCTCAGCTCTACCTCAGATCATCAGGCATTAGATTGTCATAGGAGCACTGGTCCCTGGAGCCAAAAAGATTGGGGACCTACATACAGAATAAGATTACTTATGCATACATTTTTGGTCTCAAAGGAAGAAGAAATCTCCCAAACTGCTTAGTCAAAAAACAAACAAATAAACATTTTCTAAAAAAATAAAATTGAAGCTAAAGTTGGAAGCAGGGAGCAAACGGTTCCGGAAATGGGCTTGTACTCATGGCACATGAAGATAGAAGCACTAACAGTGGATATAAAATCTCATCCCAACAAGATGAAGTAGCTTAATCTAAGATTCTAGGATAAGTCTAGGACCTAAAAAATTAAAATTACCATGCACAGAAAAAAGTAAGCCATTTAGTATGACAAGAACAAAAAATAATAAATGGCAGATATAGACTTACAAGGAAGGACTCCAAAGGTTATATAATATAAACCTATAAAGGTTACATAATATAAAAATATAAAAGTTTAAAGGATGGATTTAAAAAGAGAAGAAAGCAATAAAAGAAAACAGAAATGATCAGCAAATCTGAAAATAAATGTAATCCATATATATATATATATAAAAATTATTTTAAACCAAAATTTCATATTTTACTCCCAAAAAGGAAACAAGGCAATTATGTCCATCTTCACTATTTCTATATGATATTTTACTGAAAGTCTTAGCCAATGCAATAAAGCCAGAAAAAGCAACAAAAGTCATAAGTAAAATAGTTTATATTCATAAATGACATGATTTTCTGCAAAAAGAAAAAAAATCAAAAGAATTTACAAAAAAATCTAGAAATAAGTAAATGTATCAAAATTACATATATATTAACAAGTAAAGATCAATCTAACAATAAACTTTATTTCTACATAAGCAGAAAACAAATAAAAAATAAAATTACAACTCAGTTTACAACAGCATCAAACCAAAATACTTCAGAATAAATATAATAAAAGATGTGTATGATCTTCATTCCAAATATTAAGCAAAAAAATTCTGAAGACCTAAACTAGAGCAGTATCCCATAGTTGTGGATTGGAAGACTCACTTTTGTTAAAATATAAATTCTCCATCAACTGATTTATAATAAAAAAACAAAATCATATCGGCTAGGTTGCAAACAATGACAATGATTATAAGATGTCTGTGGAAATAGGAAGTACCCAGAATAGTCAAAAAAAAAAAAACTAAGTTGTAGGATTCAAACTAATGAACAGCGGTCCCCAACGTTTTTGGCACCAGCGATTGGTGCTCCTATGAGAATCTGATGCCTGATGATCCAAGGTGGAGCCGAGAGGGTGATGCTAGCACTGGGGAGCGGCTGCACAGACAAATGAAGCTTTGTTTCCTCCCTTGCTCGCCCACCCACCCACCACTCACCTCCTGCTATGCAGCTTGGTTCCTTAAAGGACACTGACCAGTACCAGTGCAAGGCCCAGGAGTTGGGGACTCCTGAATTTCTAAACTTACTATAAAACTACAGTAAGAGAGATGAAGTAGCCTGAAACTTAATGGAACAGAACAGTTCAGAAGTAAGTTCACATTTATTTAGTTGATTAATTCTTGACAAAGGTATCAAAATATCTGAATGGAAAAAGAAAGGTATTTTTAACAAATAGCACTGGAACAACTAATTATCCATTTATACAAAAGAATGAACCTTGACCCCAACCACACCACACCAAAAAATTTATTTGATGGGTTATAGATCTAAATATTAAAGCTAAAGTTAAACCTACAACGTTTCTAAAGATGACAGAGAAAATTAGAAATCAATAACTATATGAAATTTGAGAACTTCATTAATATGTGTAAATTAAATAACATAGTCCTAAATAATCAATGGGCCAAAATATAAATCACAAGAGAAAATAGAAAATATTTTGAGATAAGTGAAAATGATACAGGTACCATAACTTATTGACGAATATAAAAGGAAAACTCAAATTTTTCCTTCCTGAGTAGGGAAAAATCCAGTTCTTTTCTATTATGTTTCTTTCCTATGAGTCTCATTAACTACAAAACATTTCTGGTCACCTAACTGTCTGGGATAGCTTAGTGTCCTACAATTTAACTCAATTCTAAACTACCTATATCTGGAGATAGCATCAGATCTCACGTTCTGTCTCACAAGACTCTCCCAATCTACTTCAGATGCCAATCACAAGTGGTGGGTCACAATATTACCCACAACTTCTGTCCAGTTTGGCTATACGTTAGAGGTTTCCATGACCCCCTCCTTCAGGTTTAATTAGTTTGCTAGAGAAGCTCACAGAACTTAGGGAAACTTATTTACACTTACCAGTTTATTAAAGGACACAGATGAATATCCAGATGAAAGAAATGTGTAAAGCAAGGTATGTAGAAAAGGGTACACCAGTCTCCCGGCACCCTCCCAGAAGCTCCAACCCAGAAGCTCTCCGAACCTCCCACTGCTGGGGTTTTATGGAGGCTTCCTCACATACGCATGATCAACCGTTAACTCCATTTCCATCCCTTCCTGGAGGATTGGGAGTAGAGATGAAAATTCCAAGCTTCTAATAATTGCTGGTCTTTCTGGTGACCAGCACCCATTCAGGAGCCACCCAGGAGCCCGTCTAGAGTTGCCTCATAGGAAAAAGAGATACTACTAGTACCTTTATAACTTAGAAATTTACCAAGGTTTTAGGAGCCCTGTGTCAGGAACTAGGGTTAGAGACCAACACATCTTTTCTTTTATCTCACAATGAAGCTTGGAGAGAAATTTGTAGCTATGATCTACTATGTTTTTTTATAAAAAAGAAAGATACTAAACAAACAACCTAACATTCTACCTTAAGAAATTAGAGAAAGAGAAAACTAAACCCAAAACAAGCAGAAAGAAATAAACTAAGAAAGAAATAAATGAAAAAAGAATAGAAAAAGTATAATAGAAACAAATCAGTGAAACCAAAAACTGATTCTTTGAAATGATCAACAAATTGACAACCCTTAAATAAAGCTCAACTAACAAATAAGAGAGGACTCTAATTACCAAAATTAATTGAAAGCAGGTACATTACTACTCGTCTTATTTAAAAAAAGATTATAAGGAACTATTATAAAAATTGTATGCCAATAAATTCGATAATAAAGTTGAAATGAACAAGTTCCTAGAGAGACACAGCTTCTGACTTTCACTCAAGAAAAAAACAAAATCTGAAGAAATCTTTAAACAAGTAAAGAGATTGAATTAGTAATCAAAAATTTTGCACAAAGAAAAGCCCCCTAATCTTACAGCTTCACTGGTGAATTATACCAAATGTTAAAGAATTACCACTAATCAATCACAAATTCTTAAAAAAAAAAAAAGAAAAAGAAAAGGAAACACTTCCCAACTCTATCAGGCCAGTATAACCCCAAAACCAAAGTCAAACAAAGACATTACAAAGAAAGAAAACTATGAGCTGATATCCCTTATGAATATAGATGCAAAATTTTCAACAAAATACAATCCAAATCCAGCAGGATGTCAAAAAGGTTTATACACCACAAACAATGGGATTTATCCAAGAAATGAAAACTGAATTCAACATATGAAAATCAAAGTAACGGACCATATTAAGACAAAAAAAAACCGTACAACATCTCAAGAGATACATGTTACATGAATGAATCCTGAAAATGTTTATACTAAGTAAAATAAACCATGCAGAAAAGGACAATTACTGTATAATTCTACTTATATAAGGTATCTAGAGTAGTCAAATTCATAGAGCAAGAGTATAAAGGTAGTTGCCGGGAGCTGGGGAAGAGGGAGGAATGGGAAGTTTTTTTTTAACGGGTACAGTTTCCATTTAAAATGAAATAGTTTTAAGATGGATAGTGGCCATGGTTGCACAACAATGTGAATGTACTTAATGCTACTGAAATGTACACTTAAAAAGTGCTTGAAATGGTAACTTTTATATTATGTATATTTACCACTTTAATAAAAAAGACTGGGTCTACGGCCATGATACTCTGAACACGCCCGATCCTATCTGATCTCGGAAGCTAAGTAGGTTAGTAACTTGGATGGAAGATCACCTACGAAGACCAGGTGCTGTAGATGTAAAAAATAAAAAATTTTAAAAAAGAATGGGTTCAGACTGGTAGTATTTCAAGTAACTTAAAGAAGAAAACACAAATCCTCTCTGGGGGAATGCACTTTCATTTCAGAGTTAAAAAATTTTTCATAATTTTTCTTTATGAACTTTAATGTTCAAAAGAAATTTTATAGGTCATTTCAAAGAGAGCTTCTGGGACCAGGATCTCTTTAACACTGTGACAACGACTAAAGTTCCCCATAGGATGTAACAGTCACTCAATAGTGCTATGTTTTCCTGAGGAGATATAAAATTTAGCTACGTATCAATAATTGGCAATGTGGGGAAGTAAATAAATGTCTCCCAAGTTTAACCACTGCCTACTCTTCTCTTTTTTAGACCAAAAAAAAAAAAAAAAACTTTTTAAATATTCACCAAACATAAAAGGAAACAAGGCACCTGAAGTATGGGCTGGAGGAAACAAGAGACAGCTAATTTCAGATATTGAACTAATCTGACATACCTTACACATACTCATTGTAATAGACTATACAATGAGTATGTGTAAGATATTTCAAGAAATAAAAGAGAAGCTTAAGAATATGAATAAATAGCAAGTTGATGTGAATAAAAACTAAAGAAAAGTTCTAGAAATGGAAAATATAATAACTAAAATTTAAAATTCAATGTACAGCTCTAACAGGAGATTAGACACAGATGTAAGATAAACTTAAGGAAATTACCCAAAATACAGTAAAAAGAGATAAGGTAAAAAAAAAAAAAAGAAAGAAAGAAAGAAAATAGATGACAGAGTGAAAAGGTGCATCAGATGTCAAAATGGATTTTCAGGAGAAATAGGGAGAGACACACAGACAGACAGAGAGAATGGGGTAAAGGCACTATTTCATGAGATAATGGCTGAGAAAAACACGGGAACTGATGAAAGATACCAATAAATCCTAAAGAAGATAAAGAGAAATGTACATTTAACTACTGAAGTTAGAAAAACAACAACAGAATAAACATAAACAATGTAGGAGATAAAATAAAGACAGAAGCAAAAATCAATGAAATAGAAAACAAATATATAATGGATACAAATATATGGATGAGAAACATCTAAAGCTGGTTCTCTGAAAACACTAATAAAATAGAAAACCTCTGGTGAGATTGATCAAGGCAATAAAAAGACAAAAGTAATAACATTAGGAATGAAGGCTATAACCACAGATAACAAATCAAAAAGAAAGAATTATATAATAAAAATTTTAGGCCAAAACATTTAAAATCTTGATTGAAAAGAAATTTTTTTAAAAAATCATTACTTACAAAACTGATTCAAGGAGAAATAGAATATCTGAAGTCCTCTTTCTGTTCACTAAAACTGAATCTCTTATTAAACACACATAGAAAACTCCTGAGTTCTATTAGTATTCAGAGAAAACTAATTCTAATCATACACAAAATATTTCTAATGCCAGAAAAGAGGGAATATTTTCATTTAATAAGGCTAGCATAAGCTTCACATCAAAACTAAATAAGGCGAATATGACAACAGAAAAATTTATAAGAAAATCTTATTAATGGCCATAAAGGCAAAAATTATTAGCAAACCGAATCTAGCAGTGTAGTACTGGCACAAGGACAAACAGGCCAATGGAATAGAATAGAAAATGCACAAATAGACATACACGTATGTCGAGGGTTCCAATGCAATGAAAAAATGATTGTTTTTAATAGAATGTTGGTTAAATAGAAAATTCACACGAAAAAAAATGATCCTTGTCCCTACTTCACATTATATATAAACTATACAAAAATAAATCCTATATGGATTGTCAGTAAAACAATCAGGATTCCAGAGGATGATATGAGAGAATTACTTCATGATCCTGGGTAAGCAATGATTTCTTAAGCAGGTCACAAATATACTAACCATAAAGGAAACAACTAATAAATTGTACTCATTAAAATCAAGAACTTTGTTCTATCAAAGGCACCATTCGAAATATGAAATGGTAAGCAGTTACTGATAGTAAATACTATTCCTTAACAACACATTTAAAGATACCAACTTATTTCTGCTACTGATACATAAGTAGAAGCCTGAGAGATTTACTTGGACATACACATCTACAACTACACTAAGTAACCAAGGGACCTTTGCCAAAACAAGGCCAAACTTTCTTCCCAAAATTTCTTTATCTACAATCCTGGTTTAACAAGAAAACTCATGAAAACGTTCTTCATTAGAGAGGGATTATGGTGATCAGACAAACCACCATCAGTTCTTCCAAAAACTGAATGAACTCACTGAGGAATTTTAAATGGCAAAACTTTTTGAGAAATTGTAAGTGGTAAAAACTTCTTGAATATACAGTGATGGATGAGCTAAGTAGGATCAATTTTCTACAGTTATTTTCTATTACATTTAAGCATAAGGTACAATAAATGACAGGTAGCTGCAACGAGAAACTGGAATAAAGTTGTTCTATGTATAGGTAGTTTAAAATATAGGACAGAGGTTCCTGTGTTAGGCCACAGTGGCAGATACAGGTGTACAGTTAAAGAATAAATAGAATGGTAAACCAATTCAATCTCAGTTTCATCCAAGAGAAGGAACAGAATGCTCCAATGCCTAAACCATGATAAGAGTTTAACAAGAATATGTTGAATGAGCGAATAAATAAATGAAGAGAGAAAAATGAAGGAGAAAAAATTAAAGTGAGAGCTGGCCAAGAAATAAGGATAACTGCTTATAAAAAGAAGAAAAATATACAGAAGGAAAAGAACCAAGAAAGCAGAATATTGTGGTAAGTCAAAGAGGAAGCAAGTTAGAAAAAGTGGCCAAGAAAGTAAAATGACAGAGATGAAGAAAAATAAAGTTGGTCACAAGTCTAAAACAACTTAAGAAATATCCTGCAAACTCTGAAAAAATATAAAGCAAATACTCCCAATACTGATGTACAGGTCACCTTGAAAACAAAAATAGAAATCATAAATACCATTTAGCAATCATTTCCCATGTACTAGGTACTGTGCTGAGCATGTATTTGTTACCTCATTTACAGAAATTTCTAAAATTAACTAAAATACTCCAAGTCAAGTTAAGCTGAGTATCTACCTCAGGAATATGATTGATATTATCTGTAAGTAAGAAAGCTTAAGTTCAGTTGCACTTCTGTTTGACAGAAAGAATATGCTAATGGTGAGGAAACAGTCTTGAATGACATAAAATGGAACCTCAGAGAGAAAGAAAAAATAGTATAGCTTCTCTAGTTCTAACTAGGAAACAGGAGAGGCAAGGACAACTATATGGGAGATAAACCCCAAGGGTGGAAAGAGATGTATCAAGCTATTAGAATTTAATGACATTGGCCATTAATAAACCCAACTAATTCTCCTTGTTCTTAATTCCATGCCCAAATAAACTTCTGATTATACTTTGCTTCTCAGGTAGATCTTCTGAGGGAACATTTATACTACTTAATAATTATATTTCTCACTGTAAATTGGCATTTTGGTTTATAGATTAGACTTCCAGTGAATCAGTTCCCTAAGCCTAATCATCTTTGGCTGTATTAACAAATCACATTTTAAGCCTGTAAATTAAAAATCCAGACCCTATAACATAGGTCCATTTCACAAACTGTGAAATTCTATGACTTGGCCTGGAGCAGATAGCTGATCTCTCCTCTATCTTGCTGAACATCTATTCACATCTCAATATTCTTTAAAAATAATAACCTGAGTCTGTGAGTGATATTTTGGTCCATAGATAAGGTTCTATCTCTGTAATGTCACACTGCACCAAGTGAATCCCTAAAAGGCCAAGGCAGTCACCTGAAAGAAAACCAGCTTTCTCACTATCATTGAAGGGGCTGTGCATTAATCTACAGCTTCTTGATAAGGTGGATACCAAAAATATTTAATGAGATTATCTTCAAAACATTTAGCACATTAGAAATATTCAGCGCATTAAAATACAAAAAAAGGACAGATCTTGCAGAGGTAAAGTAAACAGCACTATTTCCAGCTCCTGTGGGGAAAGAGCCAAAGAAGACATGTAGCAGTCAGACACAGGGCTCCAAGCGGCCCTCCATGCAAGTTCTCTGACCTATCTGGGCCTTGATTTTCTCTTCTGTAAAATGAGAAAATGGGATCAGATAATCTCTAAGGTCCCTTTCAATTCTAAATTCTACTACATTTCCTTCAATGATAATGATAAAGGTACAGAAACAAATTTACCAAGAAAATTTAAGAATAACTTTCCTCAAATAATACAGTACATTTCTTCCTAAGTGGAATCTACTTTACCTCTTTTACAACAAAACTGGATCCAATAAAAAAATAGAATGGTATTTATATATGGTTTATATGTACATATGGTATATGTATATATATGAAGGATTCAATCTACTATAGTGGTAGTTTAAGAATGAAAGTAAAAAGACTTACATGTGTCTTTCATATCTGAGGGTTTCTCGGATGGACCACGCAACCTGGTATGGCGAAGCCTGCTCTGAATCCTCCAGTTCCTCTCCACTTTCTTCAGACCAGTCCAACCCTGGAACAGATAAGAAGATATTTCAAGTTAGAAAAATTTACTTTTATTTAAAATTTAGATAAAAAACAACCTAAAATACATAACCTAATACCTCTAGCAAGTACCATCATAGTGTGAATAATGCCTGCTGATGAGTTTCATCCCTGTCTAACATTAATAATGAATGTATGATAGATACTCAGACCTAAAATAATGACATTATGTGAAAAGGGGCTATATTCCAAGGATGAACTTCTTTTGTCAGATACTTCACTAATGGAATAAAAACAACATAGAGTTCAAAGTAAAAAAATATATATATATATTTTCTTAAGTATCAAAACATCATACACTAAAACATCAGGAAAAAACAAAAACATTCAAGAAGGTGAGAAAATAAGTTCAGGCAAGAAAAGTCAAAAGGTGCCAGTGGAGTCATTCTACACTTCAACACAGAAAGGCCCTAGAGCAAACTGTCAAAGGCAAAGACACTCCATCCCCCTTCCCAACACCTCTAGGAAAAGGACTCTCTACCAGGCCGGGCCACTCCTTGGGGGCTGCCCTTTACAGGAAGGGTAGGATGGCAGTGTTCTATTTCTGATATGACTTGAGGGTTCTTTTAATTCTTTTAAACAATAGCTGCCACATTTTGTGTTCCATTTTGAAAAACAAGTTTAGAGGGAGAAGTAGAGAAATATACTATGAGCAATGTTTACTGATTTTGTTAAATGAAATTATTTTTAATAGGATAATTGTGGGCTTTCAACAGAAAGGTTTTACCTTTTCAGAAGTTTTATATCTTGAAGCAGTCTTGATAAATACTGACATTGCACAGCCTAAAATATGACAGTGGTGGGACTACATAACTTTAATATACTCATATCGCTATGAAACTTAGAGACCTCGATAACTAGTATTCTATGTCTTCCTTCTTGACACCCTCAAAAATTATTATATGCAATTATATTAAAAAGGACCTCACAGATTCCTTCCATAATTTAAATAAGTTCACATATGCCAGATAAGGAAATTTTTTAAAAGTTAACTGAAATGCAAATTACAAATGCTTAAAATTAAATAACACATTGCCGCTGGCATAAAGAAAACTCAACTCTAGTTTCAAGATGACTATCTAAAATGTTGAGTCACCTTAAAAAGTAAGTTACTTCCTCTCAACTAAAATAATTACTAAGATGTGCTTTTTTAAAAAAAATAAAAAACAATTACGTGATCACAACATCAGCTTCAGGATGTTGAAAGGTGAAGACTTTCAAACACAAAGTGACACTTAAGGCACCTTTAAAATTTAGAGCATGAGTTATCTGTACAAGTTATAATACTTTCTACTAAGAACCTAAACTTTCTCTGAAAAAGTCAAGATCGAAGTCATAAGAACTAAAATGGAAGTGTTTCTCCTGTTGTGAAATTAACTGTCCAATAAAGCAAACCTTTGATCTTGGCTATCACTAGTTTTAATGTAACTAACAGAGATAACCAGCTCAGACAGGAGTACAAAAGCTATTAGAATACTGCATTTTCCTTTTATTCTTTGGTGATATGAATGCAGACTATACTTGGTCATAATAGTACACTACAACTTCTGGTTTCTCCAAAATAACCTTTGTTTTAAAAACTAGGGCCCCTAACATGCTTCAGATAACAACAACAAAAAGACAATGCTTAATTCCAAAATCATTGTAATATTTAAAAGCAAATAAATGGGAGGAAGGAGAGGCATTGCAACAAACATGATGTATGTAAAAAGCTCTTACGAATCACTAAAAAAAAACTTCATTAAAATGGATAAAAAATTAAAAAGACAAAATAAATAAGAAATACGAATGTCCAAAGAAAGCATATGAACAAATATTAAAAACTACATTATTAATCCAAAATAGAAGTTCTCAGTCAAAATATGGTCCACAGATCCCCAGGGGTCCCTGAAACCTTCTCAGGGGTTCCTTAGGTCAATACTATCTTCGAAATAATAAATAATACTAAGATATTATTTGCCTTTTTCACTCTGTTGACATTTGCACTGATGAAAGAAAGAAAGAAAGAAAGAAAGAAAGAAAGAAAGAAAGAAAGAAAGAAAGAAAGAAAGAAAGAAAGAAAGAAAGAAAGAAGAAGAAAAGAAAAGAAAAAAGAAAGAAAAGAAAAGAAAAGAAAAAAGAAAAAAGAAAACCACAGTGGGTAATACTGCTGGGCACCTTAGCACAAATCAAGGCAGTGGCACCAAACTATACAAGTAGTTATGTTTCATACCACGACTTGCAGTGAAATAAAACAAAGTTTTAAGAATGTCTTTGATAAAGCACTTGTTTATTAAATGCTGTTTATTTCATTAAATCTCAGTTCTTGGGTATATGTCTTCATAATATTGTGTATGACTAAATGCGAAGTATACATAAAGTACCTCTGCTGCATATAAAGAAGTATGATGGTTGCCTTGAGGAAAAGTACTTGCATGACTGTTTTAATTATGACCCAAACTAGCTGCTTTTTTCCATTCAACACCATTTTTATTTGAAAGAGTGATGACACTATGGTTATTAAGACTTAGATACTGGCATTTTTTTTTCCTAAAATGAATATAGTGAAACCACAGCTTCAAGCATAACAATGGTTAATACTTGTTGCCAATCAATGATAAAATTCAAATTTTTACTTGAAAGCTCAATTTTTGGAAAACTTGAAATCATCACTGAAAGTATGATAACTTCCTAACAGACAATTCTGATGAGATTGGTGGTAATATTAACGAATGTAATTTTGAATTTTTATATAATGAAATATGTCAACATTTGGAACATCTATATAACTCAGTATATTAGTATTTTCCAAACGACCAACACGTGGTGTTACAAAATCTTACAAAATCTCTCATGGGTAAAAGTTCCATGCAAACTACAAAGTAAATCAATGGATTTTAATGTAACAGTATGCAAAATTCCTTGATATGGTTTCAGATTCCACATTGTAACTAACCTTCAAGAAACTACCACTTGTCAAGTTTTGGTGTAGAATCAAATAAGAATATTCATGATTATTTGAAGGGGAAAAAAATCTATTAAAATATTCCTCCTTTTTCCAACTACAAATGTGTAAGGCTGTATTTTCATCTACTAACCAAAATCACATATCATGACAGTTTGAATGTAGAAGCAAATAGGAAAATCTAGTAGTATTCTAGTATATCAGACATTAAGGTTTGCAAACCAATGTAAAAGAATGCTGCTCTTCACATTATATTTGTTTTTGTTTGGGAAAACAGTTATTTTTCATAAAAAGAACACATTAACATGTAATGAGTTTCTTTTTATTTTAAATAAATTAGCATTTTTAACATTTCTCATTTTTAACTTCTAATTCAGTAAATATTCAATAGATATAACTCATACGCAAAAGCTCTACGATGTCCTTGGTAATTTTTAATAGTGTAAGGGGATTCTATGGCCAAAATTTTGAGAAAAATTGATATAAGGCATGTAAATCAAAGCAAAATTTCTATCAAATTTGCAAAGGCAAAATAATAATAGTAATAATAATAATAATAGCAGTAGTAATAATAATAATAATAATAATAATATCATATAATATCCAGGGCTGCAAAGATATAGAAAAGCTCTCATTCTCATACACTGCTGAAAAGATAAACAAAATAATTCTGAAGTCAACACATATCAAAAACCTTTTTTAAAACTGCAAAAGCTTAGAAATGGAAATTCTGCTTCTAGGAATCTATTTGAAGGAGAAATAAAAATGTGACAGTAATTATTTTACTGCAAGGTTATAAAGCTACAACACTTTCTAATGATATAAACGCAAAATGATTTAAAGTAGTCAGCTGTGACAAATTATATTGTATATGAAAAATTACTAATTGATAATACATTGTGAAAAATTTTAAAACATGCTACAAAACTGTAGGCATAGCAGGAAATTTTTCCCCCCTCTTTAATTCCTCCACCCCCACTTCCACCTCTGACCTATGGATGTTGCTGTTTCCCCTTAAGAACTGGATCTCTGAAGGCCGGGCATCTCCCCCCACAAGCTGTGGCTTGCCCCTGGGGGGCCTGTTGCACCCAGGGCCTGGTCCGTGGCTTCGTCTGGGGTGTGAATCCAGGGCCTTCTGCATGTAAAGCATGTGCTAACCACTACACTATGGAGTCACCCCCAAAAACCAATTTTATATGTCTGAAAGAACATACCAGGATATTAACAAATAAGTAGTAATAAAGTTTATGTGTTTTAATTTATTTTTGTTTATCTATATATTTTACATTTTATTTGTTAATAAAAGGTTAAATATAAAGCAATATGAGTTGCCACTCCCATCTCCTTACAAACACCTCCTGCCTGACTCCATCCCGGTGCACCCATGTTAACAGCCTGGCAGAGTGCACTCATTTGTCCTTCACCTATGCTCATTCATACCTAACAGACAAACAGCTATCCATGCACTTGACCAATGCATGTACTGATGTCCCTTGTTTAGTTATTTATTTTTACAAAAATAAGATAATACAATGCCTCTTATCTTTTTCTACTTGTGTCATAGGCACAAGCATGTAAAAGATTTCATTTATTCTTTTTAGTAGCTGCATAATACTTCACAAAACGTACATGTATAATAATTTATTCATGGTTTCCTATTGTTTACAAAGATTGATTGTTTACAGATTTTTGATACTACAAGCGGTGCTGCAATAAATATCTTTAAACACATATCCTTACATTCTGATTATTTTTATATTTCAAAAAGAGTTCCCAAAGTGAGTTTGCTACCTGTATGTATACTTTAGGTTAACAGATACTGTCACATTACTCACCAGCAATGAATAAGATCCCATTTCCTCATCAAACTGGATATAATTTTTGCCAGTCTGACAATTCACTGTTATTTTAATTTGCCTTTCCTCATCTACTGTGGGGATTGAGGTTTTCATTTGTTTATTGACCATTTATATTTCTTCTTCCTCTATTCTAATCCTTTTCTCAATTTTTATTGCTGTCATATATCATACAAATAATTTTCCCTAAAGTCACACTCATAGCTCACACCACATCTAAGAAGAAATTCCAAAGGAAGTAAAAGTTTAAATGACCAAAAAGAAAACAATCAAACTATTAACATAAAATGTAGAGTATCTGTATAAACTTGGGATCAAAGAGATATTCTTGAGTAAGAAAGCTCAGAAGCAACAAAGGAAAGACAGACATTTGACTATACTAAAGTTTTATCTGTACTTTTTCCCTTTAAACCATGAACAGGTACTGTTTGAGGAATTTTAAAAGTTGTTTTTTTTTAATAAAAACTGTTGGTAGATATTAATAATGCCATCATTTCAAAGTTGTACAATAAGACACATAGAGAAGTTCATTAGGCACATGGGTACTGAGCTCATGGAGGCATCCATCCAAACTCACCTACCTTTCAAAACTGCTGTGGATACTGCTGCTACTAACACTATTAGAAACTATGATCCAAGTTCTAAATTCCCAGCCTCTGTTTCTATATCTTGTTCACTAATTATTAGCCTCTCCAGTTGCATTCTTACTTTAAGGTGGTCTACCTATATACAGAATCTTTCATTGGGACATTCTGTCCCAGTGTTCTTCTACCTCTATGAGCTAGGTGGAGTTGTTAAAATAACACCTCATAAAAAAGTGCACATTTTGTTGTATTACGCATATATATGGCAAAATCGATAACTCACCTAAATGGGGAAACAGATCAGTGTCCAACTGATGTTTTTGAGTGCACAGTTTCACCAGTCTCTGCAGTCGACTTATACAAGAGAAGTGTGGAGAGAAGGCTGTGGCTTTCATAAGGACGCGGTCAGTCTGTGATGGGTCCACGACAGGAGCCCTACTGGATGGCAGGAGGGACAGAGGCCTCTTGTGAGACAACTGCCTTGCTTGTGCTATAGTGTGTGTGGTGGGGGCCACTCCCTGCATTGGTAGGCTGGTGTTCTGAGGTTGAGGTGACTTGCAGACTAAACCCTGCGGTGGCGCTGGAGGTTTCAAAGAAGTGGATAAAGGTGACAGGTGGGAGTGCTGCTGCGGAGGCTGCTGCTGTGAAGGTGCAGGAGGGGGACTAAAGTGCTCTTGTCGAACTTTTAAAATCTCTGTCTCTCTCTGGCGCTGCCGGTTCTGGGCCAACTTGCTCTGCAACTTCTTTTTCACAGTTGCCCCTTTTTTTAGGTCATCATCTTCCTCGTTGAAAGCAAATGGATCTTCCAATTCAGTTTCCAGGTAGTGGAGAGGGACCCTTGCCCCTGGTGGAGAGAGGGACATTCCATCCAGTCCATTGGGCATCTTCAAGGCCAATGTGGGCACTGTCAGGCTAAAGGCCATGGTATCCATCTGGTGCCTGACCTTTACCTCATCTATAGGATCATTCTTTTTCTTCCTCTCTTTTTTCGGGATAAAGCCAAGTACCTGCAAGTGGCTGTTGCAGTACCTTCAAAAACACACACATACATGGAAAAAGGTTCGTGATACATATTGAGAAAAGTAGAATATAAAACTACATATATAAAATGTGAATCCTAATATGCTAATTAGTTAATTCTTGTCATTTGTGGATTTAATATATGCAACTTCCACTACTCTCAAGCAATCCTCAAAGTCTGTGCAATTTTGCTGAAGCAAATATATGAACTGTACATGTGCAGAGGCTGCCAGACAGAAGCAAGTCATTCAAATTGTAAGCGGCCCTGGATAACTGCCCAGCTATTGCTTCTCATACTGCTTTGTTATTCTCTATTCATAACAAACAAAGTAACTCATCAGTAGTCACTTAAAATTCCCTTATGGAGAAAAAATATATATGTTCCAATGCCATTCAAGTATTTGGAGATTCACAAAGATCTTATGATATAACCATTAAGAATGTCCAGTGTCTATTGTATGTTACACACACACAGACACACATATGGAGGGTGTGGTCGAGAGAGTTTCTACATGCAATAGGGACTTAAATAGTGCCCTTTATACAGATGAGGAAACTAAACTTCATAGAAATAACTTGCCTAAAACCATGCACATGGAAAGTGACAGAGCTAAGACTTGAACTAAAAATCAAAGCTCATGAAGACTCATTAGTCTTCAACAATGAGAAGGTCACTTTTGTAATGTAAGTGCTGTTTTAAAACTGCTACGACGGACAGAATCCTTCCATATAATGAGAAAGTAGAATGCATGTGGTTTATATAGCAATAAACCACACTGAAAACCTACAGAAGCTTTTAAGCAGCAGAAAAGCTGTTTTTGAAACTGGTATTCCTTGGGCAGTCACAGAATGTTGTTAACCAGTATGCCCTGGAACAGTATTCCATGCTTCAATAAATTCAGGAAATGATGGCTTAAACAGAATTAGATAACAATTTTGTTGTTTGTTTCTGCTGAAGAACTTCTCAAAGCATTTTGAATGACAATGTGCATTATGCTACAAGGTGGAAATGTACCCATCTGGCAGTGTTTCCCAAACTTATTTGAAAATGGCACCTATTTTTATGGCAGCACACTTGTGATATCTCCACAGATATGGGGAACACAGTATGGAGAAAATGCAATAACGTAAATAATTACCATTGATCTTCAAACTAATTAAGGTGCATCAAAAAAAATTTTTTTTTTTACTAATTGTTCAAATACAGATTCACCAAATAATCAGGAGACACTGGCTGGTTTATCTTAAAAACCAATCTATCAGAAGCACTCCTTAATTTAAAATAGGATAATAAAGAGAATCTATTCTCTGTGTGTGTGTGTGTGTGTGTGTGTGTGTGTGTACACCTAGCAGGTTTAAGCTAGTCCCATATATACCTTAAACAGAATACATTCATAAAGCCATGGCCAACAAGAAAAAGAGTTTCAGGGATAACTGTACTAACCAAGAAGCTTCCCAATAAATAGTAAAAGGTTTTGTTGTTTTCCACTCGTTTGCAAATTAACAAAAGGATTAGTTTTTTGTAGGGAGAAATGAGGTGGGGTAGTTTTTTAATTTAGAGATCAGCTTTTTCTGCTCATTTATACGTGGGCAGCCTGAACTGGCAAATGAGACTACTACGTGCTTCATTACATAACGCAGCAGAGGCTGATCACACGTATGGTCCCCCTTCAACCTCACCCTCAACTCGCTCTGGCCACTCTGGCACACTGTCACAACAAGGAGTCTGAACTCTTCAAAACGGTGCCTCTCCTAAAAGGAAAGTCTTCATAACTAGAATTAGAACAGCTTATTTAATTACTAACAGCAATTAAAATAAGTATACAAATATGAATCACTAGTATAAAAGAATAACTATCCAGGGGAGTAACGGCTAAAGGATTCTTTTGGGGGGATGAAAATATAAAATCAGACTGTGGTGACAGTTGAACAACCCTGTGAATATACTAAAAATATTCTGAATTATACACTTCCAAAGGGTGAATTGTGTGGCATGTGAATTATATCTTAATTAAACTGTTTTAGAAAATAAACATACAGATAATAAGTTCTTGGCAAATACATATGTACAACTAAAACTATACATAAGTTATAGCAAACTTAATTTAAAATTTTACATAAAATAACCAACTTATTTCTGAGAAACCAAGGTTATAGTAATGAGCATTAGAAAATGTATTTATTTTTTAATTATACCAGTTACTGAACATAACACTATTCCAAAAAAGTGGAATATCATACATGAGCATTCATAATACAGACCAGATAAACTAGACACCAGATATTAAAAAGCTTCCTCTAGTTGACCACCAACCAGATAATTTTGTTAATTAAAAGTCTTTGGGAATTTTTTTTCTAAACCAATACATAAGCCATCTGAAATCCTTAAGTGTCCAAAGAGTAACTGTATTAACAATAATGAAAGCATATTTTCAAAAGAATATTAATATTTTCTATAGTATGTCATGTAATATAGTTACACTAGTAATATTTATACATAAGTTTAGACATACTATTACATGAATTTAATCTGAATTTTTTGAGATAACTTAATTAAGACTATTACCTTCTGTTAATGTCTGCTTTATTTTCAAACAACACTACAAAAATACTGATACCATTTGCACTCCTATGGTCTTGGATCAATTTTCAAAAAAATATGTAACCCAGTACTTATTAAGTACAGCTTCTCTGATATAGTAACACAAAGTCCTTTCCTTTCATATCTTATTCTAAAAAGAGGAAATTACTTAGACTATAAAGGTAAAGACATATGCTTCACAAAATTAATATTTTGGAAAAATTCAGGGGGACTCTCACTTTACTTCTTGCTGTTATTTATAATACTTGCTTCAGCTGAAATAAAAAATATCTAAGATTGACAACTGCAACTGTGATAAACTGAATTTAAAACAAAATTACAGAGATGTGTTTATAATGGAGCTTAATGTAAACAATTCAAGTTCATCCATTCAAGTTTAAAAAGGGCAGGATTAAAAAACTACCATTTTCAATCTGCTAAAACCAACTGGACAGACATGTTTAGCCTAATACAGTGGTCTCTTTCTCACCTGAAATTAAAATTTTATTCCTTGCCTCACTGAGCAGCTGTTTCTGTCTTTCAGGTATTGTAATTTGAAGCCTTTAGTGCTCATTAGAAATTCTAACAGAGTATTTCCAAATCACCACATTATACTATACTCATTTTGGTGGGACCTCTATCATCACAAATTATTTATTTCACCCTAAAAGTGTAAAAATTACTTGCCATGACCTATGAAATACATGATTCCTTTTCAACCAATTCATGCAAATGACATTTGCTTATGTATAGGAAGAAGAATAAAGATTGCATATATGTATTTTTAAAAGACAGAAGTGAAAATTTCAAATTTTCTCCCTAAAGATAACAAATGTTTGAAACTTTTTGAAAAATAAGCATTTCTCTAATATCTTACAATGTTCAACATGGTTTCTGGAGAACTGAAGAAAAAGATATGAAAAAATATTATATATAAAATATAGTATGAATTTTCCTAAGAATATGAAAGATGAATAATATGAATAACACTCCTTTAAAAACACCTCTCCATTTTATTTTTAATTTAGCAAAGGCTGTTCATAATTCTAATGATACCCTTACTATGAAATTAGTTTCTAATTTATAATAAACATACTCTATATACCTCTTTTTAACTAAAAGAATGCCAAACACCACTTAGAAGTCTGACAGGAAGTAAATCTTCTAAATGATTCAAGTAATCATTCTTTTGAAAAATTCTTTTTCAATAAGTATATACCCTTTGCTACCTTTCAGATTTAAAAATTCCAAAATTATTAATTACAACACCTAAGTGGTTCCTATAATTTTTGTTAAGGCAGATGACAAAACTTAGGAGAAGTCGGTAACATTTTATAAGGCTGCAAACCAAACATGTCAGTACCAAGACTTCAAGCAACAATTTTAAAGATTTTAAAATAATCCTAGAAAGTCAATTTAAAAAACCCTCAAACATACTTTTCAAATAATTCCCCAAATTTTCTACTCCATTTTTAAAAAATTGCCATTTCTCATCTTTAGAAGCTTTCCAAAGTTTACTTAGATTACTCCCAGAATGCAACATTTCAATTCACCATCTCAAAAAAATTAAAGGAAAAAAAAAAGCCAAGCCTCCTAATTAAATCAAAGATTAGTCCCATTATTAGTTCTTACCTACGATCCTCTGATTTGGGAATGGGGTTGGTGCAGCGTTGGCTGTTATACTTGGCCACATATTCACATTGCTTGAAGGGGGCAGTCTTGTCCTCCAGAACGTGTCTGATACAGAAAGCGTAGCCGTTGAGTCGCCGCTGCTTGCACAGTTTGGGGCTATATGAGCACAAGGGCTTATTGTCAACCTCAGAGAAGTGTATATGTTTCCCTTCATACATCACGTGACTCTATTCCTTGTGAACATCAGCTAAAAGACCACCAGGGAGGAAAAAAAAACCCAAATGATAAGTCAGAGAGTGTAAGGCAGATTTAAGTTGAGAATTTCACTGAGGGACTTCTGCCCCACAGCCATACCTGATTTTAAATCTTCTGCACCATTGCACTGTTAAGAGACCCCCAAGGATACCAGAGTTTGGAATGCTGCAGAATCAAGATGAAGCAGATTGTCTACAAAAATATCAAAAGGCCTAGTTAACAAATAGAAATAAGCAAAGCTTGCTCACCTGGGAAGCCAAATACCAGTATATCACTATTCTAATGGGATGTATTGTTCATTGTAATACAGTACCTCAATACTGAATTCAAATAATAAGAGGCATCATAAAATATTAAGTTACCTTAACTCTCCAAATTAAATTAAATAACTTTTACTCTGGTTAAGTTTTGGAAATAACTCAAAGCATTTTCGGGTCTTCCACCAAACATATGTCATTAGGTAGCAAGTCCTTTTATTTTGTTATTAGTGGTTGCAGGCTATATATACTTTCAGAACCCAAGTCTCTTTACAATGCCAATGGAATAAACTCTATAGACCTAAAACTTCCCTCCAAATTCTACATTTTTTTGATATGTTGGCAAATATTTGGCAATTTTAACAAATATTTCTGTGAAATACAAGAAAGCAAATGTTTCTATGAAATACAAAAAAAGAAAATTCCTGTTTTAAAAAAAAGTAATTTTCCATAATTATCACATTCGAAATAGAAACTTCTTGAGCACAAAAACCAGCCACTCAACCACACTTTCACCATTCAGTTCAGTGCTCTCTCAATTATACTAAATAGAATAATAATCATGGATTATGAGTCTTTGGAGGTTTAATAAGAAAATGGCAGAAAGAAATCACACAATACTCACTACCTCTGTAAACACAAAAGGTCTAGCAGCAGCATTTATATATCATAACATCACATAGTCTACAATGAAACTAAATCAACTAATTTGTCAAGTCAGCATTGTGGTTGGCTGATGTGGCCTAATCCACTTTCTCCACATGCCAAGAGTCACCCACATGGCTGCTGGAACAGCTTAGACACCAGCTACAAAAAACCACTACTCCCTCCTTTACAACACCCAATAAAAGTTAAGATACATAAATGCTTCAAGAGTCAGGAGACATGTTTGCTAAAGTCCAAAATCTGCCCCTTATGGTGTGTTACTTTGAACAAATCTTTTAACCTCAGTTTTCTCCTCTGTAAAACAGGAATAAAAGTAGTTATATTATCATCAGGTTGCTTTAAGGATCAAATGATACAAAGCATGCAACATACTAAGTACCCTGCCTTGTACATGTTAAACAATGAACAAATGGCAGTTATTATTTATAAATGTTAACTCTTATTATTACATTCTACCTGTTGATGACAAAGATAATTTGTATTACCCTCAAGAAACATTCCACTTACTCTGGTTGGAAAAAAAAAAAAACCTGAAATATTAGCTTGGTGAATAAAAATCATGTTCATAATGAGTAAACCTAATCATACACCAAAGTAAAGCAAAAGTAAGAGCTTTTCCTTTTCACTTTATTAGGATGCAAGGAAGAAAAGTTGGACTAAAAATTTTAATTTAGCTGCCCTGAAGGTCTGGATGTTCAGGACAGAAAATATTTCAAGCTGTTTCATTTAATTTCCTAAATATGTGACTCACTCTCATATTCTGTATATTCATTCACATAGGTGGTATTTGTGCTTTCTCCTTTGTTCATAATAGGTTCAACAGAGGTTTACCTAATATTTTTATCAACATCTTTAAAAAAACAAACAAGCCAAAATCTCTTGGATTTACTAGTACCCCATGTATGTTTTCTAATTCATCAATTTCTGCTTTTATCCTTAAAATACCTTCTTTCTTCTCATTAATTTTATTATTTTTGTAAGTTCTAATGCTGAATTCTTTTATTTTCATTTTTTTGCTTTAGTAATTTAGTTACATCTATGAATTTTTCTGAATACTGCTTTAGCTATCTCTCATGAGTACTAATTCACAGACTTTTGATTATCAGTACTTTCTTACTGACTTGGATTTGACTTTTTAATTTCTCCTTTGACCCAAGTTATTTTTTCAGATGGTAAAGTTTTATGCTTTCCTTTTAGTTCTAATAATGTATAATCTGCATAAATCTCTGCTTTTTATATTTGACTGAGATGAATCAAAATCCTC
The DNA here is from genome assembly GCA_004027375.1 of Macroglossus sobrinus. NCBI lineage: Eukaryota > Metazoa > Chordata > Mammalia > Chiroptera > Pteropodidae > Macroglossus > Macroglossus sobrinus. The sequence goes on from PVKZ01000595.1 coordinate 669,403, forward strand.
TACTATAATCTGATTTATCTGGTTCTTCTTGTATTTTTTATTTGATAAAATTTAAAGCTGCATTATTTGTCATATGAGATTCATTAGGAAATGCAACTCAATTGATGGGTTTTGTCTTGACTTTAACCTTATCTGACACAAATATCTGGGCTCTCATTTTTTCCTTTGAATTTGCCTGTTAAGTCTTTGGTCATCCTTTTACTCTCAAGTTTTCTAAGGTAGTGTGTCAAATCATGGGTCAGAAAACTCTGGCTTACCGGGCAAATTTGGCTCATTTTTCTGTAAATAAAGTTTTATTGGAACACTGTCCTGTTCATTCATTTACATGTTGTCTATGGCTGCTTTTATGCTATAATAGTAGCACTGAGTAGCTACAACAAATTTTATGACTGCAAAGCCTAAAATATTTACTAAAATATTATTTGTTGTTCCCTTTTTTGATGGCATCTCTTTAATAGGTTGACTCTTGCTCTGAGTGTCATTTTCTTTTAATAAATGAGGTTATCAAATAATTTATAATTTCATATTTATTTATGTGGCAAATGTTTCACCTTAATTTTATTATCTTTTTTGTATGGCTTTTAGCTTTCAATTATTTTTATTAAATATTTCATTACATTGTTTTCTTGAACAATCTGTAGTCTGTGTTCTTTAGATAACATTTATTCATTGTATACTAAGGAAATTAGTATACTTAGAAAATCAGTATACTTAATATACGCAGCATTATCATCATTGATCTTGTTATGAACAAGAAAATTAACTACCTATACATCAACTCAGTATTTTCTCATGTTATTTCTACAATGCCATAGTTATAACATGTTTAATGTTAGTTCAACACTTAAATTTATTCAATGCTAATCACTAATATTTTTAACCTAGTATTCAATTCATCTCTTGATTCAATAGTTTATAATATAGTTGCCTCCATTCTCTAATCCCCTCTCCCCACCACCACCTCCCTGAGCCACCCCACACAAGGCTGACCAAGGGGAACTAAACCATGGTTTTTCTTTTGGAAAATATGTCATTTAATATTTTAAAATTTTTTTTCAATTAGAGTTGACATTCAATATTATTTAATATTAACTTCAGATGTACAGTATCATGTCAATTAGATCATACTTTGCCTATAGTTTGCCTGAACATAAAATTCTTGGGTCAGATATTTTTCTGTCTACTGACTTTGAATATTTTTTTCCATTTCTCCTAGAGTGGAAAAGCCTGAGGCCAGCCTCTTTATTTTTCAGGGGGACTTGACCGCCCCCTTTTTGACCTAACAATAAAGTCTTTATATTTAAAGACTAGAAACCATTCTAGAATTTCAAGTCTTTTATTGCAGGAAACTCTTAATGACTTCAATTTTTTTTCCATTTCATTTATTCTATTGTCTTCCTAAGGGATATCAGTTATTAGTAAACTAGATTTACTGTATTTTTTCTCTCTTATCTTCTAATTTTTACTTTTTCTATTTTGGATTGCTCAAATTTCTCAAACTTACTTCCAATATTCCCAGCTATAGTATATATCTACTACTTTGAAAGTGACCTTCTTTTCTCTAATGACTATATTTTTCTTTTATTTTGTACTCTAGTTCCATAAATTCTTATCTCTTTGTTGTCTTATCATTTATACACTCTTCCCTTGAGGCTTGACTCAATGCTAGATTAGTCTCTCCAACTCACAGAGGCCCATATGACATAGATTTTTAGGGGATGATAATAAAGGCTTTATTTCCCTTCAAGTGACCCAAGATCAGCAGTTGCAAGGCTGCTTGATGCCAGTTTCTCCTCCACTCTAAACTTCTTACAAAAGTAGTATGACTATACAGTTTGAATTCAACCCCACACCTCTTTGCCACTCAAGGAGTCCAATGTACATACCAACTTTGCTATTCCAAGTATGGAGTTATTGGTTTTGTCCCCATGGTGGGACACCTATTTACAAGAAAGCTGTTCTGACTCACTTTGTCTGAGTTCTATAAAGGAAATCATCTGCTCCTGGCATCTTCTCTTGCCCTAGTTCAATTCTTACTGAACTTAACAGTACTAATTCTGATTATAAAGTTTGGTTAGTTATCAAAGTTTAAATTTCTTTTCTGTTTCTCAGTCTTATTATTTTTAGTTGGTTTAGAGAGAACAGAGATGAAAGTATTCTTCCATCATCAACCAGAATCATCTTTTAAAATTCTGTATATTAAAATATACCAAAATCAAAATAGAATTTATTACATAATTTTTACAACGTAATTTGTAACAATTTTCTATTTTTTTAAAGAATCAACATGCTATTAAAGAAGTTACTAAACTTGATTCAATTTATTTTCACTATGTCTAACTCACGTGATTCTAGTGTTAATGGCAAGTACTTACTTATTAAAGTTATGAAAAGTCCATCATTGTCCCAGAAGCCATGGAAGATATAATAGTAAAAGACATAATTTTTGCCCTTAGAAGATTAAAATCTATGAGATGAAATGCAGTGAAAAGAAAAGATGTGGATAACTGGAGGACCTCCCCACAGGTCTGAGTAACCCAGATTCCTCTGGTGTCACCAAGCATAAAAACAGGCTGCTCCCTCTATCCCGAGCTATGAACATCTTCCCTCTTTGTACCTTCTTCTAGTTATCCCCAATCTAATTCTTCAGAACACATCTTAGCTGTCACCAGTTATAGGCTTTGCTGAGGTACTCCATGCATTCCCCTGTTTGGGCACTCATCACATTATACTTTAAATGCCTATCCTGTTGTCTTCTCTCCTAGAAAATAAGCTCCCAGAAGGACAAGTTTTCTGCTCATCATTTTATCCCAGGGCCTAGCAGTTAATAAGTGCTCAATAAGTACATGCTGACGGTATAGCTAGCTTCTGTAACAGTAACTCTTAATTCCAGGTTGTCTAATCAACACTGATCTTTAAATAATTTTAAAAATTAAACTGGTACTTTAGACAATCTATACAGTAATTTCTAATAGCCATAGTCATATGCCAAGAGAAATTTAGTATAATTTAGCTTTAAAAATTTTTTAATATTCCTCTCATGAAGTAACATCAAGCAGATGCCATATAATTTGTTACTCACTGTCTATTTAGCAAATGTTAAAAAAAATGTAAGAACACATTAAAATCTGCCTATTCAACTTCCTTCTAACTCTAAGAATTCATTAATTTATCCAATCATCTTCAGTATTTGCCACAGGGTACCAAAGCTTTCACTAATCACCTCTATGCCATTACAAAAAGGTGTTTTATTTCAACACCTTATAAACAACTTCTCTTAAACCTTAATTTCTTTACATCTATCTGTGATTAATTTTTTCTTCTCATTTGATTTTTAATGTTTTTAAGTCCTACTGTTCTCCATTTTGAAATCCCTCTTAATAAAAACTCAACTTAATTTTTATACTTATATTTCCAAGTCTGAAAAGAATGTTGGGGAAACAGCCCTCTGCTTTGAAATCTAACTTCCTTCTAAGTGACTATTATTTAAAATCAAAATCACTTTGTCTATAAACTAGAAACAACTATTCATCTCCTCTTCTCTTTTTTACTATGTTTTTCCTTTTTAATTAAAGAAGAAATCATGACAAAAACACTAAGGCAAATCTCGGGGGGGAGAAAAAAAAACCTACATTTTTTTCATTCTTTATCTCTAGCATCCCACAACTAAAGTTCTTTACCCCTAATCCACCAAAGGTGAAGTTCACATGGCCTTCACTCTTTGAAATTCATTGTAAGTATAAAGAAGAGAGGAAAATATAGAATATATAAAAGTTCACATAATCTTAATCAAATGTCTTATAGAGCCTAATATTTAAATACTATCGCATGTCTAACTCATGAAGAAAAGCTATATGTAAGTTCTTCCCCTTTTTTATTACTTTTTTAAAATTTATTTTTAAGTTTATTGGGGTAACATTGGTCAACAGAATTATATAATTTTCAGGTGTACATTATCATTTGAGATCTGTATATTGTATTGTGTGTTTACCACCCAAAGACCAGTTTCCTTCAAGTTCTTCCCTTTTAATACAAGATGAATATCACTTTAAAAAGAAGGAAAAAAATCCTAACTAGACTAAATTTATTAACAGCTACATCAGATATTATCTTCAGCTATGGAAATAACTTGCCTAGACTATAAATGATCTAGGCTCCTTTAAATGAGAGAATACAGGTAATTAGCACTTTAGAGTAGCAGCAGAATATACTCTTATTTAATTATTACCAAAAAGTAAAAATAACTATTACTGAGAACAATCTCACAGAAAGAATAATTCCACAGTAAACATATCCATATACCAGAATTCAAGAGTAGAAAGTAATCTTAAAAAAAAAAAAAAAAATCCCCATTGATATATATACTGAGTCTGATTGGAAAATAACAAATTCCCTGCTCAGTACAGGTATAATGGGCAAATATAGAGGAAAAAGACATTAGCACAGAGAAAAGTAGGAAAGATAAGCTTTTAACAAAAGCAACCTACAGCCCTTTCAGTCTTTTAACAGCAACCATACACCAACTGACAGAAATATGAACATTATTCTCTTTGGGACTGCTGCTTTAACACCTCCATGTGGAATCTCTGTATGTCATTACTGTTCTTTTGAGTCTCCTGTTTCAGAAGCATGTTCATTTCACTGCCACAGCATTTCCCCCTAATTGCCATCTGTACTTTAATATTCTACCCCCTTTCAAGAGCCTAGACCTATGACATACCTTAATTTTTTTTAATCCAGCATGAATCTAAATTCTCGGAATGTTAGTTTTCTGATATATTTAATACAAATGAAAATAATATTTACTTATCCCAAAGTCACACTTTAAAGTCTTAATAGCCACCCCACATTCCAAGTTTTTTAAAAAAATTAATTTTAATTCAACTTCATGGATTTTATTACACAAGTGTAATAAAATACTAAACAAAAAAGTATATTATTTTTAAAAACCTAGTATCCCATACAGCAATGTGAGTAGTAAAATTAGAAATGAAAACCTATAATTGATGTAATTGGAAGACAGAGATCAGTGAGAAAAATTGCCTATCGCCTCAAAATATAAACAATATTCAATATAAATTTCAAACCAGAATATTTTAAAATCAAAGACATGCTTATTGAAGGTCTATTATGTGCCAAATACTTTGCTCAAACTGAACTGTACAATTAAGTCTGCATTATAAATTTAAATTAAAATGGTCTTTATGCTATTTGAGTTCCTTATCTGATTTATCAGAAAGGTAAAGAGTTTAGCCGCAGTTAAAAGTTAAAAGCACTCACTAGCTCTAGTGGGTATCAGAGATGGTGCTCAAATGTAGTTCAGTGAATTATTAGGTCTATGACCTTGGGTAAGTTACTTAGGTTTCAGTTTTCTCATATATAGAGAATTATAATAGTATGTACCTCACTGAATCATTTAGGAGAATTAGACATTTCATGAACTGTGCTTAGCATGGTAGCAAGCACATAGTAATCATTTAATGTTAATTACTATCGGAAGCTGTAAGTAGTAGTTTATTGATATTATCATTTTAATCTAGAATCTAGAGATAAAATGCACTCTCCAGCTGCTAGTGGTTTTCTGAATAGTAAAGTATAATTCTCTGTTAAGTCAGGCTCTCTCACTTGGGGCGACAGTAACAGAATCCACTGAGAGTTGTTCCTTATAATTCTTGTTAAAAATATTTAAAATATTTTCTACATTCTATACAGCCTCTGTATACTAATGTTCTTGTAATGGGAAATACTAGCAGAATGAGCGGTGTCTGATTTGGTTATAGCACTTATTAGTTCAAATTAATCATCCTTTACAAAGAAGGCTTTTTCAATTCCTATCCATACCACAGTCACTCTCAATTGTTATAGAAACCCTATATTGCAGAATAAGAGGAAAAATTAAGTTGTAGCTATATTCTTCAAAGTTCTTTTCTTCAAAGAATGTGAAACTAATGGCCTCTTTGTTGCTAAATTCCATATACACTTGACATCCTTATCTTACTTGACCTCTCTGCAGCATTTAACTCTGTTGGCCACTTTCTCTTTCTTGAAAATCTCTTCTTCCTGGCTACTCTGTCAGTGGCTTACTTTCTCTTGCCCCCACACTTAAACGTCAATGTTCCCTAAGATTCTCTTAATTTTATTTTTTAGGAATGCAAGACGAAATGTCTACATGGGCCACCATGGGCCTCAAACTAGTTCCAGTAAACTCTTGTGATAGAGAAGAAAAGAAAAAAGGAAAGAAAAGAAATGCAGGTCCAGGTCTCCAGATCATCCAATTTCTCAAAATAAGATAAAAATCCAAAATTTCCCACAAAATATACTAATTTTTTTTTAGCTCATTTTTACTTCTACAACTTCAGCTATCATCTATACTAGGATAACTCCCAAATCTACATCTGGTTAACCTACACAGACCACTTTACCTCTGTAACTGGCCTCTCCACTTCTGTCCACTCCCATTGCCATGGCCATCACCATCGCCACTACCTTCAAACCTTTGGTATCTTCTCAGCAGCGGTCTCGCTGGGCTAGATCCAGTCTTGCCTTCCTTTATTCCTCTCTTTGTACAACTCAGATCCTCTAAAACATAAATAAGTTATTTGGCCAAAGGCCTTCAGCGTCTGCTTATAAATATAAAAGGAATCCAAACTCTTTAACCTAACACATTAAATTCATTAATGCCTGGCTAGGCCGACCTGGCCTCTCCCACTATTTATTTCTATTCCTACAACTCTTACAATTTACAACACAGAATACTCTTGTGTCCTTAGGCATTTATTCATACCTGCAGGTCCTACCTCCTGGAATGCCTTTCTAACTCCTCCCATTTGCTTAAGGCAGAAACACTCCTGGAAAATCCTCACTTTAAGGCCAGCTCCTGGGCCAAAATAAATAGGTTTCCTTCCTCCAGGCAAAGTTATCCCTTATCATTCAATATCATAAGTGTCAACTTTTTTTTTTTATTTCACTAGACTAAAAACTTCTCAAGGGCAGAGAATGTGTCTTTGTATTGCAAAGCTCACAGTTACTGTTAAGTGAATGAAAGAGCACTAGCTTGAGCAACTCCTACCAGCACCTCAGGTAAACATCCCACCCTCCCAAGGTGAGGCCACCAAAGCCACAAACTATTCAGTGCCTTCAAATCCATGCAAGACAGACACACGCACAGGCAGGCAGATAACCTCAGGAGTTTAAAAGGAGGGGCGAGAAGTAAAAAAGTAAACCTGTACCTTCTTTACCCACTGGTATACTTTACATTCGCCAACTCAAAATTCAACAGCAAAGATTAGACTAACATCAAGCAGCTGAAAGTTTCTATGAATAGACTGCTAATTTTTTTTAATGGCACAAAAATATTTATTTGCCCCATGAAGGTAATTACAACCTTCTACTTGTACTTAAATACTCACTAGTACTATTAGTATATACTAAGTCAAGAACTCAATCACACTGAAAAAATTCACATTGAGAAATATTAAAATCTTTACAGGAAAATATTATCTAAAGATCATGTACTAGGTGCCATTCTAGAGGCTTTATGTGCAATTCCTCTCTTAATCATCACGGCAACACTATGAAGAAACTGAAAATGAGATTGAGTAACTTGTCCAAATCACATAAGTAGGATCCAAAGCCAGTGTGACTCCAGAGCCCAAGCTTTTCACCAACACAATGTTGTTAAATGCAAAGTCTTAAGATTATATTTATGTTGTATGCACACACAATTGAGAGAGACAGACAAACAGAACAACATGTTAAGAATGATGATCTCTTGAGTGGGATAAGTAGGTCTAAATGGGATGAACATGAACATGTATTACTTTTAGTCAGAAAAAAAAAAAAAAACAAGAGAAATAGTACTTAGGTGGTGCTAACAGAAAGGGAAGGTGGGCTGGGGAAATTAATATCTAAGCGACACCTACTAAGAACCAGGCACATAGGCTATCTCATCTAATTCTTACATCGAAAAAATGTTATTTCCATTTTACACATAAAACCAAGGATGAAGAACCCATCCAGCGGAAGAGCTGGGATGAGAACTAAAGCCCAGTCCAAATGTGTCGAGGATATCATGCTACAAATAAAATTTAGCTAAAAAGCTGTCTCAAAAAACAAATCATATTGTGGAAAAGAATCAGAACCAAATAGCCTACAATCTGAAGTGGAAGGAGGCAAAAGAGAGAGAGGCCTAAGGTTTTAACTTTAAACTTTGGTTGAGAGTGTCTTTGCAAGTGTCTCAAAACAGCCAAAAGCACTGTCTAAAATCATCAATACAAGTCGGGACTCTGGGACAGAGTTACATTAGCACAAAGTAAATGGACTTGGATGTGACTCTACTGTATCTGCTTTGGGGACAATTTGCAGCCTCTAACTCAGTCTCATCTATCCACCTACTGCTTACAAGTTACCAAGTATGTATGGAGAGACAGGGTGTTACATGTCTGAGAACATTGCTAACTGTATTCAGACTTAAGTGGTCTCTCAGTATCCATACCTATTATTCCAAACCTGGATAATGAGAGCTGCTAACCCTGAGGGAACACGTCAGATAAAAATGAATGGATCCAGCATTTTTTTTTTTTTGGTAAGACTTGTTTAATTTGGGGTACTCTGACTTAGAAATTTAAAAATTCATCTAAACTAAAATTCGTTTCTCTAACAATAGTAGTGACATGTTATTTTGCTGAGAAAAATAGTTGGGGTAGGGTATACAAATTTTCTTATACAATCTTTTAGAGGATAGAAAACTTGATTATTTCACTTATCAATGAAAATAACCACCTATTTTTGAAATTAAATATTTAAGAGTGAAAAAGTATTACTATAGCCAATTTAAAATTAATTCAATATTTGCCCTTAATATTTGCCTTTTATAGATTCAAATAAAATGTAAGTTAAAAATATCAAACCCGCCATTCCTTAGAAATAAAGTAGCCCTTGAAGAGACTGGATTAGGAAATTAAATATATGTTTGGGACAAAGTAGAAAAAGTACAAAACTTTTGGGATTTGTACATCCACAGTTTTTGAAAGCTTAGGAGCATAACAAATTACTGGGCAAACAGATTTAAACCTTAAAATGTTCCATGAAAAGAGACATACAGAATAATTTCTTCTAACCAATATGCTGAGAATACAAGAACAAGCTATAATAAAAGTAACAATCTGGAGTACACAAGTATATGAAAATGTTCATGTCAATAAGCAATTTCAATTAATCAATAAAATTAAATAACCATTAAATGTAACTTGCATTTTTGTATGAAATCCATACAATCTCAAATATTAGGTTTTTCTTAAGCACAATACTAAACCATTTATGGCTGGCTATCTATCACTATAGAGAAATAGAAGGGGTTTTATTTTAGGCAGACAATAGGAAGACACACTTTGTAAGAATCACAGGAGTCTCACTTCCATGCCTGACAGAAGTAAGCACCCACCAAGTCATGGGTTATCCATTACTGTGCAAAGTGTCAGCTTTTCACTTGGTAATAATGTTCTGGGGGTTAAACGGTCAGAATGTGAAACACCTCTGCCAGTGAAAGCCAGCCTGCCATCAGGCAGGACATATATACACACAACATACTGGCCTAGGTATACTAAAAAGAGAAGGGAAAACGACAAATGAACGAGGAAAAATAACATCTCCAAACATGCCCACACTGGAGGCTGGTAGTGGGGGGGCAGGGTACATTACCATTCCAACTTCCACACTAAACAACAATCAGAAGGTTAAGTGTAGCCACAGGAAACATCCCATCCCTGAAAACCGAGATATCAGGATTTGGAAATTTAACTTAAAAAAAGAAAAGAAAAAAAAAAAAGCTTTCAAAGCTCATGGCACCAAAATATAGCTAAAATTGAATCCATTTAAACATAGAAAAGACAAAAAAAAAACAAACCACAGTGTCAGCTATGTTCAGTTCCCTGAGGGCTCTTCCACAGACCCTTTTGAGTTGCAGCAATAACAACCTTCCTTAAAATTCCGATTTTTTTTTTATTTCTAGGGTCGAATATAAGATATCACATCAATCCAAATAGTTATTATCAGAATAAATCAACTACTGATTTTCAAACCGTGGACCTTGTTCAGGAGCTGCCCTGCCCACCTACTTTCCCTCCTAATTTTTAATGCTTCCAAGCGTTGTGACAACCAGAGTCTCCCCCTTGGGTTCATTCATGTGTTTGTTTCACCGGACAGTGACCAAACAGGACAGGAAACTCCTACACTGGGGGCTGCTCCAGAAACCCAGCCCCTCTCACTGACAGTATCCTCACCGTTCCCTACAGTTTTTCCCTTACAGGGGCTGTGCAGAAAAGGGGCTGGAAACCCAGAGGAGTCCGGGGTGCAAGGGGGAGGAGGCGCTGTATTTGAAAATAATACCCCTGGTTTCTGGGATGAGGGCTAAAAAGGCTATTAGGAAAGCCTGTCCTGTAGAAATACAACCTGAATTTACCTCCTCCCTTCCCACCGCAAAAAAAGCCCAGTCACTAACTAAGAAGCTAAGAAAAATCCCTGGAAAACTTTTCCAATCGGGACGAGAAGGCCCTCTCCCCTGCCTGGGGGGCTCCTGGGGAATGGGCTGGAGTTTGCAGCCCTGGAAGGGCTCGCCGGGGAGTGGGGTGGGGCGCGGGCGAGGGGTGCAGGGGCGGAGTACCTTCAATGGACAGGAACTGGCAAAGAGTTTCAAAATAGCCGAGTGCTCTCCCCCACGCCCTCGGGGGTCGCCAGCGCTAGCACCAGGGCTCCCCGAAAGGAGGGCAACCCCCCATTCGGGCCTAAAAGGAAACTTTCCGGGCCGCGGCTGCACCTGACTCCTGACCGCCTCACCGCCCCTCCACCCCACCCCACGCCCGCCAGGCCGCCTGCCCCGCCCCGGCCAGGCCGCCCGGGGCGCGGAGGAGGGGGATTAATAAATTTGTTACCGGAATGGGGGAGGGGACGTTTGCGAGAGACCCGAGGGGAAGCGGTGGGTGGGCGCCCGCTCCCCACTCCTAGGCCCTGGCGCCCCTGTCCCGGCAGCGCGGCCCTGCCGCCCCGCGGGGGAGCCTCTCGGCCGGCGCAGCCTTCCGTCCCGCAGCGCCGCCGTCCCGCGCGGAGGCCCCGGGGGACCCGAAGGGACGCGGGGAGGCCCGGGTACGGGGGCAGGGCGCGGTCGCCGCGGGGCCCGCCGGCCCGAGGCCTAGCCGGCACCCCCACCCCGCCCCGCACCCCCACCCCGGCCCGCGCAGGCCGCGCCGCTCGCCCCGCTCCGGCCCCGGCCAGACCCCGTCCGCCCGCCCGCCGCCGCCGCCTGCGGGCGCCTCCGAGGCCCCCGGGTCCCCGGCCCCCGGCACCACGGCGCCGGCCCCTCTCACCCTTCCATTCTGTCCTGGGCCTGGCGCGGGCCGGTAAATCCCCGGCCTCACGTAAGCGCGCTCGCCGCCCGCCCTGCCTGCGCGGCCCAGCCCGCCGCCCTACGGGAGCCCGGGGATGTGGGCCGGGCCTGGGGCCGCCTCTGCTTACCTTTCAGCTGCTTTTTTTTTTTTTCTCCTTCCCCCCTTTTCCCTCGGCTGGGCTGACAGATCAGAGTGAGAGGCGCTGGCAATGGACTAGGAAGCTCGGCTGCCGCTGCTACTGCTCCCCCCGGGCTCCGGCGAGAGCCTTTCCCTGTCAGGCAAGAGGGGTGAGGATCATATTTTTATTTTGGAAACTAAAAAGTGCTCCCAGGGTCGGTGATTATTAAGGGGAAATCCCTGAATATACTCTCCAGCCAAGAAGGCAGGGCTGCCGGGGCTGCACAAGAAGAGGCAGCAGCCTCCTACAGCACCACTACAGGCACTGCGAGGACATAACACCAGAGAGCCGCTCCTCTGCCCTCCGAAACGACAACTTTCCTACCATCTTGGAGGCAGAGGAAAGGGGGGCGAGGGGGAAAAGTGCACCCGATCTCGATAAAGTACGAATTTCTACTTCTCACCTTTGGAAAAAAGTCCACACCGGCCGTCTACACCGGCGCCTGGGGGAAAAAAGCAGGGAAGAAGCTGGGGGTGCTTGAGAAACGTTTTCATTTGCATCAGGGGGAAAAATGTTTCTGCATCTTCTGATGGAAAAAAATCTTTACAAGACCCAGGTTTTCCGGTGATTATTGTTTTTTTATTTTCTATTTAATTTTTTCTCTGTTAGTGACAGTGGTGTTTTAGGAGTTTTTTGCAGACTCAGTGATTTTTCTCCATTACAGACCTAAGTTATGTGTCAGGCGGTCAGTTTATAAATTTATACTTTAAGATAAACTTATACTTTATCTTTATTTGTCTATTTACATGTCTGTTTTTGTATATATAGATATTTATGTTTCCTTACATTACGTATAAAATTGTGTGTTATACATTTCTTTCAAAACTGAGATTGCTGAAAGACAATTATAAAAGGATGTCTTTTTGTCTCCTTTTTTCCGAACAATGTAAATAAAACCTATTGATGGCCCAGAAAGACATGATAACAACTGTTTGTTTTTCACAACGCAAATAAAGGCTCAGAGATCACTGAGGGAGTAAAACTATACAACTTAGGTATAACTGACCACATTTCTGGAAATAATCCTAATTCTGTTATTGTCTGCCCACGAAGAAACGTTACTGTAAAACTGAAAATAGATTTTAAGGGCAGCTTTCGATTTTAAGTGTGATGGCTTATTAAGAATTTTCTGTCTGGGCATTTAATTTATTTAGGTTTTTTAAGTTTTAGATCTTTGGTGCATTACACATGTTGCTGTCCACCGCTGTATCACAGAATTGAGAGATGTGTCTTTTTGTTGGGGTTGAAATGTGGTTGGTTCAGAACTTCCAGTGTGCTGCCAGCCTGTATAAAGTACTTTTTAATATATTACAATGGATGGCATTAATCTTTTTTGATGAGCAAATCTTAGTAGATAAATGGAATCAAAGTTACACAGTACTGAGGTAGCACAGAGGTGAGAAAGTGCCCACTTGCACCAATTCCCTTAGAACTCTTACTGAAGGAGAATAAATTGCAAGATATTTTTAGTTTTTGTGAGAAAGAGACTAGAACATGACCAGAAGATCTTTTTGTATTTTCTGCAGGAATGATGAATTGAATCTTACAAAATTCTTTTTCCGACACATGTTGGCTAACCTAGTGGGAATTAATTTGTAATACTGGTGCCTTAAATCAGTAGAATATTGAATTTCTTTCATTAAAAATTTATTACAGAGCATTTTGAAAAGAACTGATAACTCTACTTCAAAATGTTTATTTTTTGAACTTCCAAATTTAGAAATCCCCATAATGTTATGTTCAGATATTATTTTTATTCTGACCCACACTTCTATCGTCTGAATTTGAATACAGTACTTAAATAGTGTAGTTTTTCTTTTTGTGGGTTTTTTTTCCTCTTTAGTAGAAAAAATTAAAATAATTAAAGTAAAATGTATTCTTACCATCTTCAAAACTGTAGTTGTGAAGTTGTGTTCTATTTACAATTTTTAAAAAACATTTGGAGATCAAACATGCTGGTTATAACAAGGAAATCAGTTCCCTTAACTTAGAACTCTGTTGGACTTGAAAAACGTGTTTTTGAACTTGTTCTTTAATATATGTCATGACTTTATAGATATGCTGTGAATTTTTCAAGAAATTGAAATGTGCTTGCTTTAAGCTGGCTGCACCCTTCTATGTAGTCCCTTTTTTGTGACCAACAAACTTGTTTGCATGATATGTATCTAAGGATAGGGCTGTGGCACCTAATCTTAGCATTTCAGTGTCTTCTCTTTATAAAGCTTGACTTGAACATGGCTATAATCCATGTTGTTTATCTACCAGCTGAGCTAAATAGCCCAGACTTGGGGAATTATAGCCCAACCAAGAAAGAAATCTCATTGTATTTGCAATACTAGTGAATTTGATTAGTGTTTATTTCAGTTGATAATTGAACTTATTTCAGGTGCTCTGTCTAATTCTTAGAAGCTGCAGGTGCTAACAAAACTACTGACATAATTAATCCTTAATAATCCTATGTTTGCCCACTAAAATTCCCAGTGCTCAAATTTGGCTAGCATTATTGAGTATATAATACATCTTGATAACCTCTCTGGACGCTTTTATGCATGTGCTCTCACTTAATTCCCCCCTAGAGCTCTAAAATTATTTTTCTTTTCTCTCCTCCTTCTCCTTTCTCTTTGTTTCTCCTTTTAAATACAGTTGAGATAACTGTCTTCACATTCAGTGATTATAAACCTACTTGGCCCTAAAACTTTCCAATTAGATTCCAAATTCTACTGTAGAGTTTCCCCTATGCCTACCACAGCTCTATGCTCTCTATATATGGAAATGCTAACTTCCTGCCGAATGCCCTTTGCCAAAAACAAACTTGGGAGTAGCCAGCAGTTGGAGCTCTCTTCATTCATAAGTGGCAACCGGTAGCTTATTTCACCTTTGTGAAGTCTAATATCTGTCTATCCGTTGTTTTAAGGAATACAAAAAAAAATATTTGTCAATTGAAATGCGCTGTAAAAGAGACTTCCTGATCCTGAAAAAAGTATATGTTGTTAAGCAATGGCATAATTAGAAATGTTATCTATGGTTGTAAAATTATGCTATTTTTAAAATGATCTAGTTAGTGGATGACAGTGACCTGTAGCCATGAATGCCAAAATTTTACCTATGTGATACTTGAGGCAGTAGTGTTTTTATTTATTCTGTTATTATGCCTTCCTTAAGTAATGGATCTGCCTTTTGATATTGATTTTAATTTTATAAAAATTAACCAGTTTACTGTGAATACTATAATGAAGTTATTAAGAAAATACTATCTATAGCCTTAAAAAGTCCCATTCTAGATTATGTAGATTTAAAGTGAAAGATATAGGTATGCATGTTTACTATATAAGAGGTCTTTAAGCAATAAAACCATTCCTCTATTGGCAAATATGTGCTGACAAAATTACCAAGTGTTTAAAAAGATAGTGACAGCAGACATGGTTGTATAAATTTAGTGGGGTTTTTTTCTTTCTTTTTTGGAGGGGTAGGTGTGTGAATATAAATCTTCCCTAATCATATAAATGTTTTTTCTAACGTTTCTAAGGCAGACTCTAATGTTATACCAGGAGTCCCTAGCTAGTGTAAAAACTCATGGAGGTGAAAATGTAGAAGTGGGGGTTGTACAGATTCTAAATGTTTTTTAAACCACACTCTCATGATGGCTATGGACACAAATGTTTTTCAGTTTAAGCAGTTTTGTTTTAGAAACATTTGTTGGTAATGTTTCTATCTAAATATCTAAAACAAGAATTTTGGTTTTATTGTGGTTACTGTACCCTGCAAGGCAAGTTTCTGCGACAAGATAAGCATTGTATTTGGCAGACTTCCACATCATAGCTTTAGATTATTTAAGGATGAAATTTCTGTAACATAAATTCAACTATAGTTAAAACACACGTGATCAGGTAATCTCCCAAGTTCTAACACCTAACCAATGGGCACCGAGACCTGGGAACTACTATCTGATGCCAAATCAGAAACCAAAAAGATTTTTTTTTTAAATCCTCACAAGAATCAAAAGATATCTACCAGGAACCAGATGGTCACTGGCAGCAGCAAGACAGAGCCCTGGTGCCGTTTCACTGCCTTCTCATCGTGCTGCAGGTAGAGAAGATAATGTCATAACCTCACCATAGCATTCTTGGGCTATTCTATTGACTCCTGACCTTAGGCTAAAGAAAATAACTCTCCGGTTCAAGTCATAGTTTCAGTAATGATCAGTAAAAATAAACAGCCTAAAATAGAATTAAGGATTGGATTTGGATAGAATTTTAAGTGTAAGTCAGCTTTTTTATAATTTATAATGAAAAAACTATCCCCAAAGCAGTGGTTAACTAAAATGTAGTAAGAAGAGAAATCCATAGAGTCCTTAGAATAGGCGGAGATCAACACAAAGGTGACTGTTCATTTCTCTACACATTTCAGGTTAAGCAAGCTTTTGTGGACCCGCTGGGAACTTAACAACTATTTCCATGGGAAAATAAATTATAGGTTCCCAACAACTAATTCAATGATGTTCTGGAACACAGCCCATTAATAAGCTTGGGTTTCCTGTACTATAACATCTTTGCCATATATTTGTTATAGATTTCCAGAATTCATTAGTAAGGTTGGGAAAAGGCTGGGGGGTTAGGGGAGGAAGAAGGGAGTCCTTTCATTCAATTGAAATAAGGAATAACAACACAATTCAAGCAGCTAGATTTAAATTCAGGTAAGGAAGATTATCCAATATAAAAGGGTAAGGCCAGTTGTAGTAACACCAGGAAGGAAAAAAAGATCTCTAACTATAAAGAGTGTACTATTTAAACTGTATACATTGGTGTTTCTGTTCTATGTATATCTGGGTGCTATATGATCTTATGGTAGGTATTTGCATTTTGCTTTATTTTTAAGGAAAAACAGAAAAATGAGAGGACCAAAGTCGATAAGATTGTACTAAAAATTGCCCAACCTCATCCTTCTTTTAGACTGATGCTGTTTTTTAACCCCATACATCAAGCCATGGTCATTCCTGTCTCGATGTCTCCATTCTTCTCATCTCCGCCAGATAAATCCCACTCAGCTTTGATGCCATGCTCAAAATCTTGTCCCTGAAGCTTTCTGGTACCAGCCTGATTCTACAATGACCTTATTTTAACAACTCGAGTTGTTTTCTAGGTGTTGTATTTTTTCCCAATTGTGTTCATCTTGTGCAAGAGGAGCCCTAGGGGTTAAGAGCTCAATCTCCAGTCAAGGCCATGTGGCTTAGAAACTTAGCTCCACCATTTTCCTTGGTGATGTGACCCTAGGAAAGCTACATAACCTCTCAGTTTTTTCGTTTATAAAAATCGGAATAATCATAGTACCTAATTGTGTTATGAGGATTAAATGGCATAGTGCATGTAAGGTACGAGTCAGGGTCTCCAGCACATATGCTGTGTTAAGGTCAGCTGCTCTTTTGGTTGCTTGCCAATAAACACCTTACAGGCAGTATGGCATAAGGTTAGGGAGTATTGTTTTGTTTTGCATTTAAATCCACCAAGACAGTGGATTTAGCACTAGTCAGAAGTTGAATTAAACATAGAAAAAGATGAAAGAAGACTATGATTATGATATACCACGTATCTGCATTAAAACTGAAACAATCCATTGATTTCCGCCCCCACCCCCGCAAGATATTCTTCAATACCTAGATAATAATCTGCAACAAAGAATTTGAAGTTAAGTTGAGATTTTGGTGTCCCTCAGACTCAACCCAGATCTTAAAAGGTAGAAAATGGGGGTATAAGGAAAGTACATACAGAATTCACAGCAGAATATTTGTGACCTCTTTCATTAGCCATTTTAAAGAAAGATAAATGAACTTGTATTTCAATATGAGGTATTGAAGACTTTTCTGACAATGAAACATAAGAATTATGAATTCATATCTCCAAAAAAAGGTAATCTCACAAAGGGAATAGTAGATGTTTGACACATCATATTTCCAGCTAACATTATAACATTATATAAAGCATTATGGCACAAATACTAGTTTATTGTTTTAAAATGCACATACAGTGTTAGGTAGTAGGCAAAGTGTGGGGTTTAGATCATAAAACCATATGTGAATCCCAGAGCTAATATATATTTACTAGCTGTGCAAACTGGAGCAAGTTCCCCAGCCTCTCAAACCTCAGTGTCCTCATTCTTCACACAATTGCTTGAATAAGATGATTTCTAGGACCATATGTAATATAATACCTGACATATAACAGCCACTCCATAGCAAAATATTTGTGACCAGTGGTGAAGTAGTAAACAAGACAGATAGCCCAAGTCATTTTGTATTTCTTTTCTGTCAATTTGTATTTCTTTTCTCTTCCGTGAATTCATAGAAACTGGCCATAATCAAAGAAGGACTTTAATTAGGAAACTGTGAAAAGGGGCCTTGCTCTAGAATCAATTTCTATAGTATTAAAGAACAAATATCAAATTAATTATAATCATTTATATATTTACTATTTTCTTGCATGATTTTTGTGAGATTTCTCTTTGATTAAAGTTATTAGTGCTCTTGAGTACATGGGAGTTTAATTTTTAAAAAATATGATTGAACTAAATATTTTCACAGTAAGAACAGGATCACAGCCAACACAAAACCATAAGCATTTATTCACTCAGCTAAGTGCCAGACTGCTAGGCATTTCTCTAGTACTTGGTTTTAACAGAAAATAATTACAGGGATCTTCTTAGGAGTAATAGATAATACAGTGGCAAGAAACGTCACCACAACTATGTGGCATAGTGTGTTTGAAATGGAACTTGTATCAGTTTAGCAGCTTATAACCTACTAAAAAGAATAGAAGGACACACAATAGAAAATATCCAAAGTCCTTCAGTTACATATGCATGTCTGTATATTTTTCTGATGGATTGGGGAAAAAAAGTTAAAGATTTACTGCAGTATAATGCTGAAATTTGTAGTGTCCTGCAGTGGTGAAGTAGTAAACAAGACAGACAGCCCCTGTCATCATTGGCTTTACAGTCTGGCTTAGGAGAAAGGTCTAAACTGGCCTTTGAAGATTATAAAAATGGTGGAGCCTGAGAAGAACTTGAGACCACTGGGCTTAAAAATGTTGTTTCTTATTTTTTTTTAACTGCTGGCCAAGTTAAACATGTCTGTGGCAAGTTTGCTGGCTGATGAGAACATGTGACTCAGGATAGGTTATCTCGTCAAAATGCAACTTGTCCATGCAGTTCAGCTTGCCATACCTCAAAGACCCGAAGGAGCCACTGTGTTGTCAGAAGAATAAAAGAAAACCTGGAAATGCTAGGACTTCTCCACTTAGACAAATAAAATGAATAGTGTTGTGATTAGTCACTGAAGGAAGTAGATCAGCTGAACATTAAGTTGTTTACCTATAAACCAAAGATAACTTAAATCCCAAATGATTTAAGACTAAAAGGAAGTATTTTTTCACACAGCAAGTCTAACCATACAGAAACTTAATTCAAAAGACAGAATATGTTACAAAGGTTAACTCTGTAACAGTTGAAAATGGGAGACTCGGCCCAAGTGGTTAGTCTTCTTTCAGTAAGTGAAGTATTTCTTGAGTGCTCCATGGGTACAGTACTGAGTTAGGCTGTGTGGGAAAGTAAAAGAAAATAAAATACACATTTGTACACAGGGAGCTTACCGTTTAGTTGCAAAGATAAATAACATGCAGGAAGCTTTTGGAGAAGAAGCAAGGGCTCATAATAGGGAATGGAAGGGGCAGAGTGAGGAGAGAAGCCTGCTTTGGGTTGTTGGAGGAGATCCAGGTCCTGACTCAGTAGCTGAGTGCCCCTGGGCTGCTCTCAGAACTCTGAGCCTCTTTCGCTCCTAAAAATCAACGAGAGTGCTTGTGTAGATTCAAAAAAATGCGTGAAAACCTCTAGCACAGTCCTGGCACATAGAAGATACTATATCAGTGTTTGTTGACTCTAAATTGGGAGAATTTTTATTTATCTAGGGCAGAGGAAATAATATAAGGTAAAGCAGGAGTGACTGACTGTCTTTTCTACAGTACAACAGGAATTACATGCTAAGAAATGGTAGAAAATGAAGAACTAGGGTATGGCCCAAGTAAGAGGACTTTGAAGGCCAAGCCAAAAAGTTCACACATATAGAAGGAAATAAAGAACCATTATTTGTACTTAAGCAAAAAGGGTCTTCTATTTAATTATTCGGGAAGTACCTGTGAATCATTTATAGCATGCTAGGCACTGTGGTTAGGATACTGGGGAAACAGTAGCTCCTGTCCTCAAGTGGCTTAAGTCTGAAAAGAGAAAAAAGAATTTTTGTTTGGGGAATGTTTTATTTGTATACAGATCCTACCTTTATAAGTTCCATTACAGCTAGTTTTTTTGCCTTTTTTTTTTAATCTATCTTTTTCACTTAGCATCTAGAGCAGTGTACTTGGCACAAAATATATACCATAAACATTTGTTGAATTAATGAATAGTTGAGGTTTTGAGTTCTTAAGGATACAGTCTCTTTGAGACTTAGCTAATTAGGATGTGGCTTTTAGATAGGTTAAATGAGCAGGGTTCTGAGGAAGCAAATGTGGACCTTCTGTCAGTCTCACTAAAAGAATCCAAGATGAGAATACCTGTACAATTCTAATTATGTCAGTAACCCTCAAGCGTTATATTCCAATTGACCATGTTATAGTCTAGCTTAAAAAATCTGAAAGTGATGGTAAGCATTCTACATTTTTCTATTCGCATATTTCTGTTATGCATTCTTTATTGCTAAAAACACTTAAAATGTATGTATAATCTATTTTTAAGTGATTAATTTAATATTGAAAACTATAGGTTAAAAATAAAAAAAAAACAGCATAGGAGAATCACCTGTAAAAAGCAAATATATGAGAGGAAAAAATATATAGTTTTCATTATAGCCGTTTGTGTGGAAACTCCCTGAGTTTTTCTGTCTCCATAGATGGTTCTAGAACATAAGAACAAAAGATTTGTAAGAATAGGTTTCATAATACAAGTTTCCTTTAAATTATACAGAAAAAAATCAATATTGACCAACTGGTAAAGAACTAAATAAATATTTATATAGTCATGAATCATTTCAGTTTTCTCAGAGGTGACTACCATGATGTTTTCTATATCTCAGTGTTTTAAATGGATAAAGCAAGAGCAGTTAAGTAATACCAACAGCATTTATACTTCAAATGGGGAAAGAATGGATCATCTCAGCTTGTGGTAAGATACACAGATGCTTCCTGTTGCTCTGTCCAGAAAGATGTTAACATTAACCTCAGAGGAGGCTGTTACAGCCGCCCTGAGCTGGATGGGAAGCACAGTGTTTCTTGATGGAGGAAGGAGGGAAAAATTATGTGAGCTAAAAAGTATAAGTAGCAAAGTACCTCAGACTATAATCACTGATGATGTGGTAAATTATTATTCAATACCTATAGTATGTATCCATCTCTCTGAAATGAAGCTAAGAAAAAAAATTATAGGGGAAGAGATTCATGATACCATTCTTAGAAAGCTCTTCGAAATACTCTATGCTGGCCATTTGTATTTTATTTTCTATTGGAAGGGAGTTTCTATCTTGTTTGAATCAAATTATTCAAATAGTGTACTACTGAGTTCTTCTTCCCTCCCTCCCTTTCTTTAGTTCAGAAAACTTGTGAGATGTTTATTCTTTCAAGCTGTTGAAAGATTTTATGTGTTTATAGTTTTACATGCTAACTCCTTAATTTGAAATAAAAATAAAGAGCAAATATCAAAGCAACAACCACAAAAAGCCTCCACATTGTACTAAGTTGTCCAAATGTTCAATTTTGGATTGCATCCATTAATAGTATTTGTTTTCATTAATTTATACTATTGCATCAAAATTGTTACCATTTTGAAGCGTACTAAGTCTTCGAAAACACACTAACTCTTCCAAAATTAAGGTAACTTAAAAGGAAAATAAAATTATTAAAAGACAAACAGTAAACAATTTAATTGTTACTATTTCAGCTAAGAATCTCAAAGCACATTACATTTTTCATATTACCTAACAATTGAAAAACAAGTTCTAGCAAGCAAATTGCTTAAGATTACATAGACCAACCCAATTTTAGAGAAAAGTAACTTTAGGTGTGTTTTGTTGTAGTCTGTTGTTGTTAACTGAACTACAGACTTCACTCATTTCACCAGTTTACCACTGATGTCCTTTTTCCACTCTAGACCCTCAGTCTTTCCTGTCTTTCATGACCCCGGCCCTTTTGAAATGTACCAGTCAGTTATTTTGTAGACTATCTCTCAGTTTGGGCTTGGCTGATGTTTTCTCATGATTAGATGAAGTAATGTATTTTTGGCAAGAAAATCTCTGAAGTGATGTGGTCTTTTCAGAGCATCCATCATATCAGTGAAGAGATGATGTTGATATGTGTTATGAGTTGTGTAGTTTTCTATAGCTGCTGTAGCAAATCACCACAGACCTAGCACCATAAAGCACCACCCACTTATTATCTCACAGTTTCTGGAGGTCAAATGTTCAGGCAAGATATGTATGGGCTCTCTGCTCCGGATCTTACCAGGCTGAAGTCGGGGTATGGGCGAGGCTGCATTCCCATCTGGAGTTTGTGGTGCTTTTTCCAGCTTATTCCAGTTGTTCGCAGAATTCTGCTTCTTGGTTCTAGGACGAAACAGTTTTCTTGCTGAGTGAAAGCTGGGGATCACTCCCTGTTCCTAGAGGCTGCTCTCTAGTTCTTGCCTTGTGGCCCCTTCATCTGTAAGGGCAACAGGAGAATTCTCCTCCTATATAATTCCTCTCACATTTTTTTTTAAGTTTATTGGGCTAACATTGGTTAATACAATTAATTCTCACATTTTTAATCTCTGACTTCCAAACCCATATGATTAGGTCAGGCCCAAACCGATTATCTCCCTTTCTTAAAGTCAACTGTGTCACATAATATAACCTAAAAACAGGATTGAAATCCATGATATCCACTGAATGATTATGCAGGGCAGATATACCAAAGGTGGAGAAGAAAGTGGGAGGGAGCAGACATCTTAGAATTCTGCTTAACCCACTAGCAACATTAATCTTGATTACTTGATTAAGCTGTTATCTTCTTGGGTTTATCCACTGTAGTTATGTTTTTCCATTTGTAATTAAAAAATATATCAGGAGGAGATACTTTGAACTATGCAAATATTCTGTTTCTCTACAAATTTTCCTATTCTAATTTTAACATTCATCAATGGAATAGTCCATTCTCTATTATTAATTCATTGCAAACTCATGGATATATATTTTTTTATTTGGGAAGTTATAATCCAATAGAATTATTGTTTTGTTCAAATTGTTGCAGCTTTGGTCATTGGGAGCTCTTTCTGGTTAGCTTCTGCACCCTTTCGACATGCCCCATCCTTTTTGAGCACTTCTTTACTTTCTGACACCATAAGATGCTCTGGACTCATCTTGTAGTTTTCCTGCCTCAACTCTAGAATAAATCTCTTCCAAGGATAACTCCAGTTTTAATCCAAGAGAACTAGAAGTAAATTTCAGTTTGTATTGGCTACAATTAGTGTCTCTGTAAATTAAGTGCAGATTAATGAATGCATTAGTTTCCACTTGTGCTAACAAAGTATCACAAATATGTTTAAAACAACACAAATTTATTTACAGTTCTGCAGGTTATAAATCTGGGCTAAAAATAAGGTTTAGGCAGGGCTGCATTCCTTCTGGGATTCCAAGCGATAGGCCATTTCCTTGCCTTTTCCAGCTTCCAGAAGCTACCTGCATTTGACTCATGATCCCTTCCTACTGTCTTTAAAGCTAGCAGCACAGTGTCATCTAAACTCCTTGGACTCTTGTCTTCCTGCCTCACTCTTATTAGGATCCTTCTGATTACATTGTGCCACACAGATAATCCAGAATAATCTCCCTATCTCAAGATCATTAATTTAATCTTATCTGCAAAATTCCTTTTGCTATGTAAGATAACAGGTTTGGGGGATTAGGACATGGACATATTTGGGGGCCATTATTATGTTTACCATATGAATATATTTGAACTGATGGAACAATCAGTCCACATAAATCAGACAAAAGGAAAATATTCCTTTAATAACAGGTCTCTTTTTACTTTTTCTCCTTAGCCCACTTTAAAAAAAAACTGCAGTCTATTTGCACATTGGTCTAAATCTTTCACAAAAATGTCATTAATCCTCCATTAATAGGATATTCATTTTGATTTGTCCTCCAGCAACAGTGAAGACCTTCTGTTGATCCATCTGTCTGTCCTCCTTTGTCACCAACACCACAGATTTTTACAGGATCATACCCAGTTGTAAAAACAATTATTATAATTTCATATGATACATTATTCTATTGTCCAAAGAGATCAGTTTATATAACCTGTATACTCATTGTTGGTTGGGAATTACATTTCTGGAACTAAGTGAAAATAATTAAATGTTCTCTTCATAATTTTGGCTGTAACTGTACACTTACTTCTTATTCATTTATTTATTGAGCAAATATTTATTGAATATCTGACTGCAAGACACTGTAATATTGGTGATGACCAGTAAAATGTAGTAAGTCATGATTCAAAATATGGAGAAACTGCTTCAAGTAGCTTAGCTTCGGGGAGTAATTCAAGTATTGAATACTTATTTATTTTCTGTCTGGGAGGTTGTTTCTAAAAACAAGCTTTTTCCATTATTACTTTCAACTAGAAATAAAATGTTTGATGTAAAAAGTTTTATGTTAAAAGCCAGCTAATGCTTTCTATTCTAGTACTAAATTATAAATTGGTCGCATGCTAAATTACAGGCTCCTAGGTATACATTTTCATTCTTTCCTTTTGAAAGATGAAATATCAACAACAATTAAGCACTTACACCTTCCTAGTGCTTTACACATATTATTTAGTCAACTGTATGAGGCAGGTGTTATAATCATCATCATCCCCATTTCAATAAGTAATGACATAGCTGGTAATTAGTAGAGCCAAGATTTAAATCTGGCAAACTGATTCCAGAGCTTTCTCCCTTAACAAACAAAACACTGTACAAAGTCATGCCGTGTTGCCACTCAGTAAATAGTGTTAGATATAATGATCGCTCCAAATCCTGTTCATAACTGGATCATTTTTTCCAATTTTGGAATATAGCTGAAAAAGTATAATCTCAATGGATTGCGACACATACAGTGAACAGAAATTTTAGAAATAGCGTAAATGCTGGAGATTTAGTAAATCAAAGTTCTGTTGAAAAGTATGGCCCAGGACATTGCAGACTCCAACTAGAACTATATACTAGTATCTGTTTTGCCATTGGCAATTGCCAATAACTGAAGAAGACTGCTGTCAATTTAAGTATTTGCTATGATTTGAATATATGTCAAAATTCATGTTGAAATCCTCATGTCCAATATATTATTAGGAGGTGCGGTTTTTAGGAGATGCTTAAATCATGAGGGTGGAGCTGTCATGAATGGGATTAGTGTTTTATGAAAGAGACCCTACAGAGCCCTTCGCCCCTTCCACCAGGTGAAGACACAGCAAGAGAGATGGCAGTCTGCAGTCCAGAACAGGGCCTTCACCAGAACCAGACTATGCTGGCACCTTGATCTTGAACTTTCAACCTCCAGAACTGTGAAAAATAAATTTCTATTGTTTAAAAGCCAGCCAGTCTGTGATATTTTATTATATCACAAACAGACCAAAACAGTATTATCTTTCAGTTCTTGGAAAAATTCTGGAGGGAAACTCTTGGGTAAATAAATTTTGACTGCCTAGTGATAGACTCTTAAACATATATTCTATTCATATCTAATCACAAAAAAGTTTTTCATGTTTGCTTTATTTCTACCTTTGAGTACTTACATGTTTCATTCAAAGAAATATGTAAGTTTTTCTATTCCGGGACACCCAAGTCTAAATTATTTCCACGTCAAAGTTTGTAGATATTTCTAAACCTAATTTTAAAAAATACATAAATCTAGATAAGTTGGAAAGAAAAAATTATTTCAATTTATATCGCCATTTGTACAAGTCTTTGAAATATGAATATACTCAACAAAAGAGAACATTATTCAAGATAATTGAAAGTTTGGGAATAAAATGTGAAGATGAAATGTGTGAAATGTGATTTACATAGTTAAGTATAATACACATTATTCAAAATGTCTTCAAAATAAGTTTATATTATAATTTGAAAGTAAGTTTTGTTGGTATATAAATGACTACAAGTGACTCATTTCTACTAAATTGCTAATTAGTGATTTTCATAAATAAGGTTGTCTATCAATAACTAAAGAAACAGAAGACAGTGTTATGAAGAACTAATGAATTATATGGCATAAAAAAAAAAGATTACTAGTTAATACATGGGTTATTTTTCTACATTTCTGTATTTCCCAAACTTATAGAGAGGCAGTTACTCAACATTTAACAAACCAGATAACTTAGACTCTTTATCTGGATGATATGGTTATTAGCTTACCTAAGATCAAATTTTAAGACCCTCAAACTCTATTATTAACATGGTTCTCCTAAAGAAGATACAAACATTTATTATTTAGGGGTAAGACAAAGCTGAAAGTTTTTTTTTTTTTTTAGAGAAGACTTTAGCTTTGGACAACTGAGTGGCCTTGAAAACTTTGTTCATTAATTTATTCATAAAATGTTTACTGTGAGCCTACCTGCTGAAAGTGTACTAAGATGCACACAAAGGTCACACAGAATAAGTGGTTGAGAAATTAAGTCTCTGCTAGAGTTTCTGATGCAGCAAAGCTCACACGTATGCATTTGGTAACCAAAAAGACACCACGTCTCAGCTTCCTATTGGCCCATAGTTCCTCCCCTGGTCCCTGAATGGGTATCATTCCATTAAAAGTATTCCTAATGATACATATGAAGAGTGTATATACATTCATATTTGTGCTTCCAAAGCCATAGATGGTAAATCAAGTAGGTAATATTTAATATCCCCATTTACAGATTTAAAAAATCAAGGTCTCAGTCATTTAAATCAATTACTGAACTATTATGACCCAGGGTCCAAGTCCAGGGACTTTTTGTTTGTAGCTTACCTTTCTCTACTAATCAAATATTGGAAATGCATTAGGAAAGCACCACTTGGATAATTACTTCATCTGCTAAAGGACTAAAATGACTTTCCAGTATTCTTGCTAGTAAAATTTTAAATGCATCAAGAGCACAGTTTATTGCCTCTGATAAAGTGCTCCCTCCTCAAAACAAATGATAAATTTGGTGAACTCTTTTCCATTCAAATAAAAATATGCTACTCTTTGACCCCATTATGTCGTTTCAGGGAATTTGCCCTTACTGATATACTTAGAAAAGTATGCAAATATTTATGTACAATGATACTTATTACTGCATTATCTGTAATAGTAGAAAAAAAAATCTAGGGAAAGCTCTAAATATCCTTTCAATTGTGAAGCAATATAGCATAGTAGTTAAGTATTGCCTAGATTCAAATCCCATCTCCACAATTTACTAGCTGTGTGATCATTAACAAGGTATCTCACCGTGCTTTTAGTTTACCCATGTGTGAAGTGAGCTAATAACAGGGTCTACTTCACTGGGTTGTGATAACATTTAGAATGGTGCCTAATTCATAGTATATGCTTAATACATTTTAGATACCTTTATTGATAGGGAATTGGGATACATTTTGGAAAAGGCACACAATGAAATACTAGGCAATTATTTTAAAAAGGGAACTCTGCATACACTATTTAACCAGAAGGCAGTCTTTGCTGACTCAGTTTGTCTCCTCCCTCCAACAACCCACGAAAAAACTTAGCTAGAGAGGGACAAAATTTAGTGCATATGTATTAAAGAACAAAGAGCAAGTTTTTTGAGCTCTGGTGAAGAAAGCATTTGGGTTTTTTTTTTTTTTTTTTTTGAGGGAAGGAAGGTGAGAGGTTTTGGAGCAACATGGAATCTAAGGAGAGGAGCCAACACTTCTGATGAATTAGTTTGGTGAGTGGCTTCAGGGAAAAGGGACCAGGGACAGAATTATGAGCCCTATAGGAAATTGAGATCTGACATCTTTTTGGTCATTAAACACATAAATATACTTTGCTGCATCAGAAACTCTAGCAGAAACAATAATTTATCAACCATTTATTGTAGGTAATCATGCTGCCGGAGGTCGAGTCAACCCCATTCTCTGGAAGGAAGATGCTCCCCAAGGGAAAAGGAACAACCTCTTCTCAGACAGCAGGGCTGATTTAGGAAAATTCCTTGCCCAGTACTCTACTCAATATCTTGGTGCCTTGGAAAAATTAACTTCCTCCCAGGGGTAAGCAGATGACTTGCTCTACTCAACCTTGAAGATCAAGCATAATTCTAGATAACATCAGAATGTTCAGATTTAAGAGCACATTGGGTACTGCCCGGGGGATAAAATTGAGTAGGCACAGTCCTTGCTCAGTAGCCTTAATTGTAAAGCATTAAAGATAATAACAAGTCTCTGTATCAGAGGTGTAGAAGCTCCTAATAGTCTCTTTGGTGGTTTGCTTAGCAGAAAGACTTCTGCCATCCTTTAGGGTGTTTTTCATTTTCCTTCAAAGTTACTTTTCTTGTGTAGGGACTTTATGAATTAAACCACAAAACATGAATGGAAGAACCAATTCCAATCAAAAAGTTCACAGTGGAATAAGATGTGGACTCTCAAGACTCAAATATATTATTTAAAATGATTAGACATCTCTTTTCTGGCAATCAAAAGATTTATACAAGGTACCATACTTTCCTAAAACCACTCCCTTACAAGAAATGTGTCCTAAAATTTCAGTTTTGGATGAGAATCATTCCAGTTTTACCAAAGGGCAATATATTTTATATGCCAAGTCTCAATGAAGGAAAGGTGCAGAATACATGAGACGACAGTAACAGATGAGAACCTGTTGAAATGTACCTTATGGATAAGTGGGAATAATGTGAAAGGAAAATACTGAGAATATTAGAGGCAATATAGAGTGAAAGGAGTAAAGAATACATCTCACCTCTTATGAAATGAAAGTTTTGAAGAGAGAAGGACACACACAAGTGGCTAGTAAAGGAAAAATGAGGAGAGGGCCAAGGTCACAGAGTGACGATACACCCAGTCTTGCAGAATAGCCCCAATTTCCCAAGGGAATGCTGCTGCCCAGAGATACAACTGCCTAGAGATATAGCTTCTCATTCCCTCCAGGTTTGCAGGTACAAAACAAACCCCATCCCATGAAGGGGTGTGGCTGTTTAGTTCCTGCTACTGAGCAACCAATAAATTTTGACTTTATGCTTTACAGAAATTGTAGTTGGGTTCTGGGAGCTGCAGGAAGGCATATATTTTATTATTATTTAACTTTGTCCAAGTAATGCTACAGCTCACATAAAGACTAGGTTTCTTCCTGTCTTAAAAAAAAAAAAAAAAAAAAAACAGGCCAAAAAAAATTGGCCTTTATTCTTCTTGACAGGGGAAATTGAAATTAATGAAATTTAGTCATACTTTCCTGCTTCTTTCAGACTTCCAACATTATCCCAGGACTTCCCAGCAGCAAAGCAGATACTTCTGTTTCAGAACAATGGGCAAAGGTCACCCTATCCCCTGGGTACATGAGGAAAATCTCAAAATAATTTATATTAATAATATACAGTACATTGTCCGGCAAGGAAGTTACTTGTCCTGCTGAAGAATATGGTAAATTCTGTGAAGTGGAAATGGAAGTGGAATAGAAGACACTGGAAAACTACAGTTTGGGTTCCACTACTGTAGTCAAACTGTGATACTAAATACATTAAATGAGGAAAACTACTTCATTTGGACCTGATACTTACACAATCTATAGCAACTCAGGCTGCGCAATCTGTAAGCAACCTAACAAAGACTAATTTCTTCCTATAAATAGTCCTAATTCCACAAAGAGAATTTCAGTTGTATGTGCCAAGGTTCCTGAGCTATTTAAAAGCTCAAAGAATTTGAGACATAGAAAAGGGCCCCAACTCTAGCCTACATAGGATAGAGACTTACCAACTCAATACTATATATAAAAGCAGTAGAGTTATGTGGTAAATAATCAGAAAATAGTTAGATTATTGGTATAGTATAGAAACTTCATTCCATAGTTATCATGGTCTCTTTTTTTCCTTGTATTGCCTCTTCATTACTGCTGTACGCATCACAAGGCCTATGGCAGGAACTAATTGTCCCCCAATATCTCCCCTTGGGGCAGTTTTAATTGTTTGACCCTCTTCCCATCAAGAGTTGGTATGTATATTTCCTCCCCTTGAATATGGATGGACTCTGAGTCAGGCTTGACCAATACAGTACAGTGGAACTGGTACTATTTAACTTCTGAGGTTATGTCATAAAAAGCCTTTTAGCTTCCTCCTTTGTCTCAAGGAATGCTGTTGCTCTTGAAGCCCTAAACACCCTCTTAGTACAACTATCCTGAGAATGCCATGCTGAATAGGCCACAACTGGATGTTCTGGAAGACAATCCCATCTGAATCTGTATTTTCAAGATTCCAGCCCAGGAGTCAAACAAGTGAGTGAAGATGCTATCTGGGGACTGAGTCCTCCTGTCATAGCTGCTTCAGTCACTGGCTATTTGAGTCGTCCCCAAATATCTCTGCTATATCCTTTCTGTATTTTGGACCTATGGAATCTCATGAGTATAATAAAAGGTTGTTGTTTTATACCACTACGTTTCGGGGTGGTTTGTTACACAGCAAAATATAACTAAAACATCTCTTAAAGTCTATGTGTTTTAGTTGAGTAGATGGCTGTCCAGTTAGAGGCTACATTTCCTGGCCTCTTCTCTTGCAGGGGAATGTGGCTATAAGTCTGGCTTATAGCACATGAGTAGAAATGATGCAATTTCCAAGTCATGTCAATAAAATATTAAGTGTTTGTCTTCCACTCCCTCTCTCCCACCCATTTCTGCTGGCTGAGATAGTGATAATTAACGCAGCTACCTAGGATCTATAGATGTTCCAGTATGCTCTCACAGCTTAAAGTCCCCAGCGAGCAGAGTTTAGTGTGCAGTATATTAATTAAGGAGTTCCCCAGGGGTCAACATCTAAATGGAGGGGAAGAAAGCAGCAATAGACAGAGGGAAAAGTTAAGATGCATGCAGATCCAATGACAGCCTCAGCCAACCCCACAGAGAGCTCAGGAGCTAACAAAGCCCTTCAGGATTGCCCCCCATTGGTTCTAGATGGCCTTTATATTTCTACATGGATCAGTCACTGGATGCGAATCACCCTGCCAGATGCTTTTGTTAGGTTATAATTACAACGTATTAGTTATCTATTATTGCATAACAACCCAAACTTAGTGGCTAAAACCAACAAATATTTGTCATCTTACAATTTCTGTGTATCAGAAATTCAGAAATGTACAGGGTTGCAGTTAAGCTGTTGGCTGAATCTACAGTCATCTTGATTCAATTAGAGGGCCAAAGGATTCAGTCACTCACATGGTCGCTGATAGGGCTCTTCCACACCGCAGGGGGCCTTCTCTATATGCTGCTTAAGTGCTCACAGCGTAGCAGGTGGCAACCTGAGAGGGAGAGTATCAGGGAGCCCAAGACAGAAGCCAGAGTCTTCTTAAAACCCAATCTAAACAGAGACATCCCTAGATGAATCAGTTAGGCCAGCCCACACTCCAGGAGAGGGGATTACACAAGGATGTGAATCTCAGCCAGCAGTGATCATGGAGGCCATCTTAGAGGCATGCACACAATTTTGTATCCTGCTGTTTTTGAGTTTTCATCAACTGACATTTTGTTTTGCTACTTTCTTCATTTAAATGTTTCTAAAAATTATAAACATTAATATATTCCTGTAAAAACTTGCAAATGTTCAAACAATACAGGTATAAAATCCTTTTCTTTATGCTATTCCTCATACTATTTGAAGGACCCAGAGGTATCCACAATCTTTTTTAATCTGCTGAGATACTTTTCACACATACATAAATATATACATATTATTGTGTACTTAATGTTCTTAATATATCTTGGAGCTCTTTCCATATCAAGCATGTAGAGGCCTAGGTCATTCTTTTAAACATCTGCATATTTCATTTATAATTATACTAAAAATATTTTAAGCAGTCCCCTATGGACATTTAAATTTGCTATTTGACAAAAGATACAAATGTACATTCTTACCCATGTCTTGGCAAATTCATGCTGATGTATCCTTTAGGATAAATTCCTGTGAGGTAGAATTACTGGGTCTAAAAAATGTGCATTTAAAATTTTGATGGATTATAGTATATGTTTCCCTAGATAATGGCTAACACTGGATATTAGTAAACTTTTAAAATTTTATCAGGTCCAGCCATGGCTACCACTGCATTATGTACGTACCTGTATTAGAATACCTGATGACATTAATGTAATTGATGTTTACATACCTTTAATAGGCGGTTAGCTTTCTAAGGTCACAAACTTAATTGCATTTCTCTTTGTAGTCCTGATACTTAATATCATACTTGGCACACAGCAGATACTCTGTAAATGTTTAACAAATGCCGGAGCTGAATTTAAGGCTTCAAGATGTCACTGAACCAGAATCAGAATTGGTGCAAACCACAAAAACTGCCCCTAATTTGTCTCTTATTCTCTGGCCTCCATTTCTACAATTATAAAGTACATGTGTAATACTAGATTATTTTTCTACAGTCCTTTTCAGGTCCAAAATTATATGTTTCTAAAGAGGAAATGTGTTATTCATTGTATGACCTCTTTACATACCAATTCAAATTAAATATTATAATCACAAACCTAGACCATGCATTTACCATATTTTTCAATACCAACATATTGCTTTTCAGTGAGTTATTGAAAAAATATTAAGATGTCAAAGATTTTGAAACTCCATCATAGGTAAGCCAATCCTTAATCTTTCATTATTTTCAGTGATAAAAACCACACACCTCCCAAAAAACAAACAAAAAACACTCTAAGCAAAGGGTATTTGGTTCCAAAATCCTTGTTTTCTAAAATCTAGTCCTGAGATCTAGTCACAGTATTCTCATTAACATTCTTGTCTCTTGGACTAAATTAACTAGAGTACTATTCAATTAAGGTATTTTAAAATACTGGTTATTAAAAAATTTGGGAATTATCAGCTTTCTTTGCCTATTTATAAAAAGGTGACCATGTATGTGTATATACAGTTTTTTGTTCCAAAAGATCTTTAACAGTTTTTCATGTCTGTGTTTTGAAATGTTGAGTCAATCACAAACATAAGGTCTAGCTATGTTGATAGTATTAGCCTTACAAAATGTCCTAAAAAATTTTGTTAGACTCATGTATATCATTAATTTCTCTTGAACCATAATTTTCACAGCCACACCAGGCCTTTGGTAAAAGAGGTTTATGACTGTGCTAGTGACATTTTAACAGCAGTCATGAATAACAGTTAACATTAAAAAAAACACTACCAGGCTTTGGTTGCTAAGCTGCTCTAGTTCCTCTCTCCTTGGGAGTTTGAATAGTAGGGTAATTTGTTGCAGCAGCAGTAACAGTGACAGTTTATTTTAGCCCAAGGTTTATATTGGTAAAAGAAACCACCTGTCTCCTATGCACTTCAAAAGCTTTAACCCTCCTTCATACCCTTTTATCAATAGCATATGGCTTTCCCTCTTTTGATAGCACTGTTTTGTTTTTGCTCTTGGAGATAATCTATTAAGGGTTAGAATCCAACAGACTCAGTAAATTTTACTATGACTAGTAAAAATTCCATCGAAATAAGCAGAGTTCTGCATAATAAATTAATTTTCACAACCCTGGTAAGATGGTAGATGGTGTGTAGTAGCAATATTTTACTGATTGAGTTGACCCTGGACAAGTTATTTACTTTGAGCCTTAGTTAAAGAATGCATTTCTTGAAATAAAATATAAGGTAGACGTATTAAGTATGACTTTCCCTTACAATTGATGGAATTGAGTTTATATCAGAGAACATAAAGGAATAAGAATTACAAAAGCATTCTGAACATAGATTTTCAAAAAAATTTAATAAAGCTTTAGAGATTATTTGTAAAATTTTAATTTTTGTTTTGACAATTAAAAATAATGAAAGCTGTTAGTTTTGTCTTCTATCACTGAATAATTTATTTGAATTATTACTATAGATGATGCTAATATAATAAATATGAAACATCAACGAGGACCTAGGTTATCTCAAGACCTCCCACATTCCAAGGGGTTGTGTATGTATAATCTAGTATACACGGAAAAATGTCACATAAATCACCATGACATTATAAAAACAGGTTCAAGAGAAAACAGAAAAATGCATTTTCCATTAAGCTTCTCAATACTAACTCTTAGAAGTAACAACCTATACAATATGGAAGAGAATTATGTGTAGCAGTTAAGAATAATGAATTTTGGAGTCAGAGAGAACTAGGCTTGAGTCTGTAGCTTTTTTGCTGTGGCCTATGGCAAGCTACCTAATATCCCTGGCCTTCAGTTTCATATGTAAAATTAGATAATACTATCTCATAGGGTTGGAGCAAGGACAAAACAAGATAATGCATGTAAAACCAGAAAGCTTAGCACATAGAAAAAGCTAAATAATCATTAGCTTTCATTATTATAGTTGTCCAAGATACATATCTGACATAGGATTATATTTTTTTCTATGTACTCAGACTGACAGAATGCTTAAATCTTGAGTACTAGAAAAGAGAGTGTCCTAATGGAAGCTCTTATTTCTTCTGTTTACAAACATAAATGATCTGCAAACAAAAATTCATATTTTAAGGATTTTCTTTCTCAAAAAGATTATCAATGCTTTTACATGTAAGAGCATCTGTATACAGGTTTATTCAACTATTTAATGTTTATACACAATACATAAATGTTTTTGGAAACTCAAGTTCTTTGATGATTGCAATATCGTTTCCAAATAAACATGATAGAACTTTAAATATTACATCATTCAGATTATTATTTTTAAAGAGAGGAACCTCTAATAGATAACTCCAACGTAACTGTCCATTAACTGTAGTAAAACTGTGTTCCTAGTAGATTTTTTAGCATATGGATGGTTCTTCTACTGCCTGGGCACCCTCTGTGACAGCTTTGACACATTTGGCCATTGTCTGTGAGGCTCTGCTAATTGAATCTGAAAG
Organism: Macroglossus sobrinus; assembly: GCA_004027375.1. NCBI lineage: Eukaryota > Metazoa > Chordata > Mammalia > Chiroptera > Pteropodidae > Macroglossus > Macroglossus sobrinus. Next base: position 704,086 of record PVKZ01000595.1, read on the forward strand.
ATATTAAGAAAATGTGTATTTTAATAATATAACTTTTAAAAAAGCACATAGTAAAACTTTGTTTCACACATTCGGGGGGAAAAAAGGCTATAAAACTCTATATAAACTATCTGTAAATTTTGTGAGATCAACCAACAAATTCAGAAGGAAGCCCTTATTACTTAAATGCTTTTAATAAGTACTCATAGGTATACGATTAAGTAATTCTATACATCCGTACTATGTGCCAGTATGCTACCATTAAAAATATTATAGAAAAGTATTAAAGACAAAAAAATATGAATATATACTGTTACCGGAAAAAAGGTTACAAAACAGTATGTGTACTAAAATACATTGACTTTTACTTTATGGGTGAATTTTATGTAAATGAATTATATTTCAAGAAAGCTGTCTAATAAAAACCCTACAGCACATAAATAATCTCATTTTTTGTTTAAATAGATATTTTTGAATGACTGACCAAAATGTTAAAAATAAGCACAGTTATTTCTAGGTAGTGGAATCATAGTGAGTTTTCCTTGCTATGTTTGGCTTAAGTATGTCTTCTATAATGAACATAACTTTTATAACATACCTAAAAATCCTATTAAAAATAACCTTATAGACTGTTCCAAATATTTAAGAATATACTCCTATTTGCTCAAAAATAATTTTAAAGCATCTATCAACTACCTCATAACCAAGATGTTATATCAAGTATTGCAAGATCTGTAGTAAACAGGTTAGCCTGCATTCCTTAAAAACATTCCTAACATTTTATATCAAAAGCATCATTTAACATGTTCCACCATTTAAGTGTTTTAATTCTTCTACTATAATTCTCAGAAAAACTTTCACAGAAAAATTCTCCCTAAACTGCTATAGTGATTTTACATATAATAGTAATATTTTATATTTAAAATCTGTTAACTTTTGGTCTATGGCCATGCCACCCTGAACACGCCTGATCTCATCTGATTTCGGAAGCTAAGCAGGGTTGAGCCTGATTAGTACTTGGATGGGTAACCACCAAGGAATACTAAGTGCTGTAGGCATTTAAAACAAAATAAATAAATATTAAAATCTGTTAACTTTTCTTGGATTTTAAAACTTCTTACATGTCAGAAAAAGAAATTATAGTAATACTAGACAAAAAATACAAATTACATTAGTTCTGATGTTTTGAAAATTTTTAAAGATTAAAAATATCAAATTCTATCACTAATAGGTAGAATCATAACGCTAAATTTGGGGATCTTATTCCTTATCACCTTTCATATTTGATAATTGCATACCTGTCATGTAGAAGTCTTTTATCGTTAGCTGGGGTGGGACAAGTGGATCAGCAAGGAGTTGCTGGTTCACTAGCTGCAGAAAAGGAATCAGAGATGCATAATAGTATTAAAAACTAGTGCTGTTACATCAAAGGATACACTGCTATGAAAACTGCATTAGGCAAGCTTTTACCTTGGAGAGCTCACTTGCTTGCTGGAAGTAATTAGCTCCTTCAATGTCATCATACCGAACAAGATTAGGAGAGACTTCTTCCAATCTGTTCCTTATTTGATCCAGAGTATCATATGGAAGAGTTATACCTGCAATCTAAACATTAGATCCCAAAAAATAACATGAAGCTTTAATACTTAAAAATTTCAAATAATATATAATTGAGACTATGGTGAAACAATGCAGTACTACTGAAAAATCTACTGGTGTCCATTAGTGTATATATTAAGTAAATAGTTAAGTGGGGAACACAATTGTCAAAAATTTATAAACAGCTGTTGTACATTAGTAACATATTTAGAAAACAGACTGATTATGAAATAAAATGAAAGAAATAACGCTATAGTAAATATGAATGCTTCTGTAACCTGTTATTGATCATATACACAATTTACAGGCAACTGTCTACTATTTTAAATCTCATGATGCTTTTTATAGTAAAGAGTTAAGAAGTATCAAAAGACAAATCAAAAATAAAAATACCAATTTCAAATATCCATTTTTTTTACACATTTTTCCTATAGAGATTATTCAAAATATCTCTCCATTTCAGGCTTGCATCTTCCTTGACTTTGAAAATCATTATGACAAGCCAACATGTTAAACTTCCCATTAGCAGTATCACCAAGAATAAATACCTCTGAGAGAGCTCTTATAATTTTCCAGTCTTCTCTTGCCAAGCCAGGAGGTGTCACTGCTACTTTAGTCTGCTGAGCTCGGCCTTCAGTATTGACATAAGTAGCAGACTTCTCTGTGTAAGCAGCGCCTGGGAGAATGACATCAGCTATAGGAGCTCCAACATCACCATGATGTCCTGTGAAAAGATGAAGATTGGCAAGCCACGTTGTAGCGAAAAACTAATTAGGTACTATATGTGAACAGAGTACACATCCTTTTAAAATCCCGTTTTAAAAATTACAAAAGTGTTTTTAAAATTACAACATAGTACTGAAGTATTTGGAATAAAATTTAAAGCCCACCTCACCCACAATTTAACTCCCTTCCCAAAGAAAATTACTATTTGGTATGTTCCAGACTATTGTTTGCAAATAAACAAATATGTAGATCATATACACATATATAATGGGCAACTAGGTATATTATTTTTCTTGATGATTACAAAATGGAAATACTCAGATGAACATTAGCAAAATTTGCAGACTGAAATGGTAGAAGAACAAAAAAATGTAGAACAGGAATAAGTAATAATACTGAAAAGGAAATAAAGAGAAAATTATAAAAAATAGTATCCTGAAAGACTATCATATATTGTTTAACAAAACTATTGGAAGAAAAAAGGAAAGAATTAAATGAAAGTTATAGAAAAATATATAAAGTTTTATCTCATTTGTTTACATGTTTTTATATGCATGGGAAAATGCATAAAGCATGTGTATCAAAACCATGATCGGTCATTATCTCTGGACAGGACTAGGAACAGGGTTTTAGTTTATGCACTTGGTTTAACTATCAAAGATACTAAATATTACATAATGCTTTTTATGTACAATGAAAAGTTTATTAGAAATTTATGGTGTTTATGTGTAAAAGAAGTGGAAAGTTATGTAATACTTTTCTCTGTAAAGCATCCAGGATTACTTTGGACTCTATTCCAGGGAAACTTGATTACATTTACAATAAAGGAGAATTTAAGAAAATGAGTCAAACAAAAAGAAACCCCAAAGAGTGCTGTTAAATATAATTCATTAATGTCCTGTAGCACAGGACTCATGATTTTTTCACTTTTTCAGGTCTTATATAAAACTGCTTTCCCTTGATTATATAATAATCCTAAATATTCTTTGAAAAGCTGAATTCTAATGTTATATATTTCTTTGTATAAGTAAGCCATAATTTAATCATTCCTGTTGCTGGGAACATTTAGGTTTCTTCTAATTCTTTTATTAAATAACATCAGGTAATAATTCTTAAAAGCAATATCAACTATGTAACTAATAAAACCTATGATTTGGTTTTAAAAACTGTTGGGGTATGTGTATGTGGGAAACTCCTGAATGGAAAATATTCAGTCCACTAAATATATTGCCATACAGTTTCTAATACACATAGTGCACCATTCTATTGTTTCTGCTGTCACAGATACTACTTACCTTGATAAATAATGAAACAATCCTTTGGCAAATCCTGCCGAGTGATACAACCTCCATCTGCACCTAAGAGGAATAGTACTTTGGGAGGGTTCTTCCGAATTGCTTCCACCCCAGGTTTATAGCCGAGGTCTAAAGCAGCTACTTGACTTGCAATCCTGTAAAACAACCAGAAACAACAGTCTTTTACAGTTTTAAGAATGGCAAACAAGGAAAAAGATGCTTAGAACACCTTGTTTCTTCATTTGATAATATTTAATGAAATAATTCTGGAAACTTTCTGACAACTGCAATTGTCTTAAGTTGATCCTTATTCAATAGTTAAGTCATAAAACACATGATAAGCCAAACATAGTCATTAGAGAAAAATCAGGTGATTTTAAAAACAAAGAGGAGAAATTTAAACACTACTCATAAAACTGCAATTCAGAAAAAAACTATAATTAGCACACTGGTGTATGTCCTTATGGAATTTTTTTCTGTGAGCATGTATTAGTTTTGAAAGCAGAAATAATCTTTTAAAGAAGAGGTCAAGATACAGTGCCAGGTGGGTACTAGTCAGGGGAAATCACCTTGTAAATTATATAAATGCCTAACCACTATGCTGTATACCTGAAAATAATATAATAATGAATGTCAACCCTAATTGAAAAATAAAAATTTAAAAAAGAGGTCAGAAATAACCATACTTTGAACAATGGGAGTCTTTGGTCTAGTTTGCTATTATTAACTTTCTAGAAACAGTTGCCATTCTGAGGACTTACTATATGTAAAACTAGCTGGGCCTTTACATATTTGTTATGGGAAGAGGGCAGGTCAAACCAACTCCCACTAGATGCTGTTGCTCTTATCATAAACTCTGATGGAACAACATCAAAAAAATACTTTAAAAAAAATTTTTAAAGAAGTGCAAGATTTGTATAACAAAAACTACACAACAGTTTTGAAAGAAGTTAAAGTTATTAATAAATTGAAAAACATCCTATGTCCATGGCTTAGAAGACTTAACATTAAGATGGCAACACTCCCCAATTTGATCTTTAGATTCACTATAATCCCTACTAAAATCATAGCTTAATCCTTTGCAGAAACTGACCAGCAAATCCTAAAATTTATATGGAATGCAGAGGACCCAGAACAGGCAAACCTATCTTAAAAATAAACAAAGTTGAAGGACTCATACTTCCCAATTTCAAAACTTAGCTCCCTCTCCTTTTCCTGTCATGTACACACTATTTTTTTCTTAATTTCCCTCATTCTCAGCCATGAGGTTTCCACTCCCCTCCCTTCCTCTCCCCACCCCGCACCCCCCCATCTCTCCCTCC